>JAJIBD010025087.1:0-122921 GCA_021461705.1 Cryptotis parvus
AGGAAATTCCAAGAGAAGCAAACCTGTGCTGGACAAACAAGCAGCCCTTCCGAGTCTGACTCCTTCAAAGAGCTGAGGGTTTGACAGAAATGACATCGAGACACCCTGGACCTATCCAGGAACTTCCTGTTTTTTTTTTATCATCTAGATCCAAGTTACTTAGCCAGAGGCCATATGATCTAAGCCTCCCACCTCTGATATTCTAAAAGGTGAAAACAGCATAAATGGTGTGATGTCACAAGACTAGGGGGCCAAGTGATAGGGTGAGGGGCCACAGAAAGGAAACGCTACCTGAAAGGGCCATGGTTGGAGAAAGGTGGAGGAGAGGCAGGAAATGCAAACCACAAATCTCTTTTCTGCTGGCTCATCAGATCTCCATTCTTACCTTTCATTCCTGGGTAAAACTGTCCAGTTTCTTCCCTAATGCCCCTAAATCCTATGAGCAGAAGAAAGCTTAACTGTCTCTTTGGCACATGACACAGTACTAGACTCTCCAACCTGTCAATGAAAGAATCTTTGGAAACCATTTAGAGCCTTTGTCCATAGTTGACTCATAACTTCTCTGACCTTATACTTGGAAACTCACTTCTCACTCCTAGTACTAATTTCTATCTTTGACATTGTTCAGTGGCAGGAAACAGAAATCTCTTTTGCCAAAATAGCTAAGAAAAACATTGTATGAAAGTAGTTTTACATAACAAACCAACGCTGTGATTCCAAAGTTGGGAAGCTCCCCCTGAGTTTCCAAGTTTTGGGAAACTGCCGGTAACCAAACCCAACCTGCTCATAAGTCTTGGTGCTTATGTCTGCTGATCTCTCTTCCTCTGTTCCACCCTGGAGGCCCTGTGAGTCCAGCCACTTCATGTCTGTTTTGGCCTCTTCAACCAAATGCTCAAAAAAAACCTAAAAAAGAGCTTGAGTATCAAGTCTAAGTTTGCAAGGGCAATCTCTCTTTGGATCCTGGGGTTGTTCTCAGAGCTGGTCTGGGCTAAGCTCCTCATTCCTTGGTTACTAGTAGGATGGTGTGACCTTGGATTTACCCATCTGTTTCTGTCCTAGCAGGCAGTACTCTTGGAGGCCTTATAAGCACAGACCTCCAAAGGCTTAACCAACAGATTGAGGCCACTACCGATTTTTCACGGTAGTGAAAATTTCTACTTCTATGAACAGAGTGACTCTGGGAATGACCCAGAGTACATTGTTTTCAATTTTCCCCCTTTATTTAAGTTTTATTTTTATTTTTTTTACAAGTACAAAGATATAAAATTAAAAAGTTCATATTTGGGTTTTGGTCCAAAATCAAACAGTGTTCCAGCACCCATCCCTCCACCAGTGCCCATCTCCCACCACCATAGTCACCGTTTCCTCCCCCTCCCACAGCCCTCCTCCATGGCAGGTTCTTTATTTCTTTCCCTTTCCCAGAGTAAATTTTTCTGAGGGACCCTGATCTTCAAGATGTCAGAGAGTCCCAGACCCAACCTCAGTGACCCAGTAAACTTCCAACTCTTCCCCAGAAAGCCAACTGCTGAACACAGTTCCAGTGAAAGCCGCTGAGCCTACTCCTACTCCAACCATGGGAACCAGCCTTAGGACCAACCAGGTCACTCTGAGTGACTCTGGTCAAGGTGAGACAAGTTTAAGGTTCTTATAACAAAAGTGATGTGATCAGCAAGAACCCCTAGGTTAAAAAGGAGACACCAGACCAGGCAATTTGATACAAAGAACACAAAGAGTCTTGACTACTCTAACCACATGCCATAAACCTAACCTGGTACTACAGGTGTGAGTGGTATGTGCAGTGCGGTCACGGTCCTCATGGAAATGCTTCTCTAGAAAGTGCTCTGTGTCTAGGATGGTTATGCCTGGCCGTTGTGGCCCGAGGCTATGACTGAGCATCTGGTGCTTTGGTCAGTCAGGGAAGGGCCACTGAGAGGTAAGACAATAGATCATCTCATAATTACTCATGATTCATTCATGGCCTAATCATTAGATGGCTTTTTCATTCATTTGAATAGGCCATCCAATGATTAGGATAAGAATGAATCATGAGTAATTCATTCATTTATTAGAACAGGCCATATAATGACTGTCAAATCAGGGAATGGTTATTTGGTGGCGAAGCCAGGCTGGGCTGAAGCCACCTGATGACTCTGGTCAACTAGTGACTTGGTCATATGGGGATGGTCAATTTGGGGGTCCAGTGAATGACTGGTCAGACTAGTTATAGATTACCTAATGGTTATGGCCAGTCTGGGGCAACATCAATGAATATTGGGTCTGAATCAGATTCAGGATCTTGGGCCTGGAGCAGATGCTGGTGACAGGCAGAGGCAAGATCAACTGGAGGATCTGAACAACCTGTTATGGGTCATTTGGTCATTATAATTCAGTGGAGATGAGGTCAATGAATGATCATTTGTGGTATGGGTCATGAATGGTCAATGGGGCTAAACCAGGTGATGGATATTTTCATCTAGCTTATTGGGAAGGAATGGTGAACAATTGGGACAAAGGCAGTGCTGTCATTCTCATTCTGGGGCTGCATCACCTGTCAGTCCCAGTCAATGTGGGCTTAGACTATCAGTCAACTGCCATCAGTCTGGAGTCAAGACATCCTAATAGTCATGGTCTGCCTGGTGCTGAGAGATTTGGAGCTTATGTTCATTCTGGGGCTGGACTAACTTTGGGTGATAGCTATTCTAGAGCAAGGTTACACAGGAATAATACAAGTCGGAGACTGGGTGATCCCTGGGTCATGGCCAGTCTAGACAGGACATTCCTTGTTCCTCTGGCCCTGCAGGTGCAACACAATTTGGAAATCTTGATGTTGTAGGAACGCCTGCAGAGTGCAAGACTCCCCAGAACAGGAGTCCTGAATCACAATCTCTGAGCACAGGATCTGGAAACCCTCAAAACCAAGCAAATGTCAGCCAAAACCTCCTGGCTCTGGAAGGGGAAGCGCTGATAGCATCCATCATTCTCACCCAGCAGAAGGAAGCAGCCCACGGCACTCTCCTAGGCAATAAGACTTTTACCTACAGATAAAAATGAGCTCCTGAATGCCGCTGGGTCCTTGGCTCTGAAAGGTCTTCTCTGCAAGGGGGCCTCTGGGGGGTCTCTGTGGCCACGGCAGCCTCGTGGGCATGAATGGAATCATGAAGAAATATCTTCCTTTTGGGAACTACAACTGGTGAGTCTCTTAGTAAAAATGTTCTCCATGGAGCAAGGATTAGCAAAGGTGTCAGATATTGGGAAGCGGTTGCTCTGAGTGAGCTGGTCTACCTCACTTGTTTTCAAAATTGATGCCAAGAAGGGAAAAATAAGACACCAGTTCCTCCTCCAAATGGTCACATACACACACACACACACACACACACACACACACATACATACCCCTCCTACCATGGAGTTATGATTTATTCCTTAGATTTATGTATATGTATTTCAGTGCTCCAAGCCCCTAAATTACTAAAAATGCATGGAGAAAAGGTAAAAGCACTATCTATCTAGTACTTTAGTGTTATCTAATACTTTTAGTACTATCTAGTACTTTAGTGTTATCTAATACTTTAGTACTATCTAATACTTTAGTGTTATCTAATACTCCAATGATTAAACTATTACGGTGTGGGGCTAGAAAGATAATATAGCAGGCAGGGGCACTTGTTTTGCACACAAACTATCAGAGTGGTTTGATCTTGGCATGCCATATGATTCCTCAAACCCCATGAGAAGTAATTCCTGGGCACAGAGCCAGAAGCAACCCCTGAACATCCCGGTGTGGCCCAGAAATTAAAACAAGGCATTGTGGTGTGTGTATGTGTGTGTGTGTGTGTGTGTGTGTGTGTGTGTGAGAGAGAGAGAGAGAGAGAGAGAGAGAGAGATATGCAGTAACTAGGCAGTAACTATTGTCTATTCAAAATTAAACCAAAACATGCATTTTTAGTTTTGGTTAAACTTTTTTAACTTGGCTCAATAAAATGTTAACCATACACATAAAACATTCAAAACCAAATCTAATTAGTAACTAGGCTGACACCATAGTTACTATTACTAACTGATGTTTCGGATTTGATAGCTTAATTTTCCTTTAGTGCCTTAATGAATTGAAAAATAGTGGCTAAAGCTTTATCTAGGAGGAGCAGGAATAGAATCTGGAATAGACGTTTAGGATGAAGATTGCAGATGGAGAGGGTGGGAGCAGGTGAGGAAAAGGTCACACTGCAGATGTGCTGAGTGGAAGAGACAGACACTTTCTGCCCTTCCCTTCCCTTCTCTCCTGTGATTCCGCAGGCTCAAAATCATGCACTGCAATATCCGCCAGCTGTCTTGGAAGACCAACACAACATCCAACCTCGACATGAACTTTCAGCTGAACCTGACTGTGTCTTTCCCGGGTATGTCACTTGTTTGTGACTAGAGAAGGGGAGGAGGGAAGGTTGCTGGAAAGAGTTGATGGTTTTAAAACACTGGGAAAGAGCCCCTGATGGTTCTCAGCTCTGGCACTTTCTGCCATACATAACGTCTCAGCTATGGCTGCTTATAGGAAGGCAGAGATGAGAGCGAATATCTCTGCTCTTGCATTTTTGTGTGCTTTGTTGTTACAAAGAGGTAAATATTAAAGTGGAAATCTAAATTCACATCTGGAAACAACAGCTTTCGGCATTTTATCTTAATGCCTCACTTTATCCAGCTGCACTCTGAATTTCAATGAGTATTTTTTTATGTAGATGTGCTGTGATACATCTGGACCATTATTCTATTGTTGGGTGGTTGGACTTGTCTTCAGCTTACTCACCCTTATCAACTCTGGGACCATGATATCTTGATTTATTTAGTTCAAAGTGTAATTCACAATTTTTGATAAGTGTTGCCAAATGGTTCTCCAAGGAAATGATGCTGGTGATTTCATCAGCAGCACTAACATTATCGAATACTCTGCATACGTAGAGCCTGTGCTCAGAGCTCTCCTGAATGAACGTGTATTTCTCCCCATAACCTTAGAGAGGCCATACTATTATTCTGCCCATTTTACAGAACAGGAAACAGGAGATTCGAGTTTAAGTGAAATTGCACATATGTGGGTACACACTCCCTATCTCAAGGGGGAGATGGAATAAGCATTAATGATGTATCCACACTCATCCCAGCAGGGTTGGGAGGCATCATGGGCAGATTTTTTTTCATTCTATATTTTTTTGTACTCTTTTGACTCGAACTGTGAAAATGTATTGTCTATTCAAAATTAAAACAAAGCATGCATTTAAAACTTTGGTTAAACTTTCAACTTGGTTCTATAAAATGTTAAACATACATATAAAATGTCCAAAACCAGGGGCCAGAGCGATAGCCCAGTGGGTAGGGCATTTGTCTTGCACGCGGCTGGCCTATGCCGGCCCGGGTTCGATCCCTGGCATCCCATATGGTCTCCAGAGCACCGCCAGGAGTAATTCCTGAGTGCAGAGCCAGGAGAAACCCCTGAGCATCGCGGGTGTGACCCAAAAAGAAAAATAAATAAATAAATAAAATGTTCAAACCAAATCTAAATGTGTGAACTAAGCAACTAGGTTTCATTGGGGACCATGTGGGGGGGGGTCACCCCATACCTACACTCCTATCCAGCAAGGCTTTATTCTCCAGTATGAGGGAAGCCTTTAGAATAGCAAACATTTGCTCTGGGAACGGGGGACTGCCTGCAACCCCAGGTGAAGGAATAGAGCCGGGACTGACCTTGGACGGAGAGTCCCAAAGTGTGCTCTGGCTTGGCCTTCCTGATGTCCCCAGAGCTCAGCTCACACCTTGTACCGCTCCCCTGTTGTGTCTCCAGGCTGCTCCAGCTTCCTCAGTGCCTCCATGATAGATGTGACCATTAATGTTCCAACAAAGCTGCAAAAGACCGAACCTGGCCAACCCTTGCTCTCCATGAGGGACTGCACACCCAACTTCACCAGGCTCAGAGTTGGAGTAGGGTGCGTTCCGTGTATGGAGGGGTCGGCTCTGTGCAGGGCAGCTG
Source organism: Cryptotis parvus (assembly GCA_021461705.1). Classification (NCBI taxonomy): domain Eukaryota; kingdom Metazoa; phylum Chordata; class Mammalia; order Eulipotyphla; family Soricidae; genus Cryptotis; species Cryptotis parvus. Next base: position 6,014 of record JAJIBD010025087.1, read on the forward strand.
GGAAGAGTTGTTGTGCATGGCCATGGTTCCCTGGCTCACAGGTGAGCAGGCAGTTGCCAGTCTACCAGCCAACCAGGTCGCCAAAGCATCTCTTCCATCAGTCTCTGCCCCAGTTTCTCCCCCCAGAGAGACTTGTTCTCCTCAGTCTGTTGTCTGCCTATGAGCAGGTGACATGCATCCTTGGCTGTCTCACACAGAAGGATCCTGGTGGGCTCTTTATTCTAGCATGTTACACGCTAGATTGTAATGGGTGCCCAGGCCTGAGCTCTTGGGAGCAGAACAGGCCTTGCATGTAACATCATTTGTTCATTTATTCAACGAGTGTGGAGGCAGCTACTGTCATGTGTTTCTAGAGCTACCCTGGTGGCCATGAGAGAGAAGGAGGGCAAAGCTGGGTGTATCAGTGAATGGGAGGGTGGGAGGAGGGCAGTAGGAGAGTAGATGGGAGGGCGATGGTGGATAGGATTAAGGGTGAAAAGATAAACTGATGGATAAGGACCAGAGTTGTGGCTCAGCAATGAAGTACATGCTTTTAATGTTTGAGACCTGGGTTTGTGTCCCAACCCCTACAAACAAAACAAAATGAAAAAACTTTGGCGAACTATCCTTAAAAACCTTGTTTTGGTTCTCTAGATGGAACCTCCAACCACTTGCTTACTTGGCTGAAGAGCAATGGGTTGAGGGTGCATTCATCTAAAGCAATACAGTTCTAACAGACTTTGCTCAGACATGGAGTTCAGAGACTAGGTTGGGAGCCCAGACACCACCTAACTGACCATCACTAAGCTGATTATTTGATCATTCGGAAGGGATGCTCAAGTCCCAGACAGGTCTCGTAGCTGAGGAGTGCTCAGTTCACGTCAGGATGGGGTTAAATAGGCTAGTCTGAGACTTGGTCTCAGAGATTTTCTCTCATGCCCAGACTCCAGGTTCAATTCCTTAGAGCAGAGACTATAGATAGACTCAAATGCCTGCTTGGGGCAGGGAGTTAGCTCAGTTAATAAGCTGTCCCAGCCGAGGGAAAGCCAACACACGAGCTCAAATCCATGTTAACAGCAACAGAGTGGCAGGACCGTGGCAAGGGAGAGCCCCCTGCTGCTTCGGACTGGACGCCTGGGAAGGTGAACCCTCTCTGGTCAGTTTTCTGTATTTTGTGAAATTTAAATCATTAAAGCATTTTTTTTTCACAGTGTCAGCGATCAAATGTAGGACTTCACATAGGCTGGGCGTGTGTTTATTAATCAGCCCCATCTTGGGCTTCAGTTTTCTAATTATTATTCAGAAACTGGAATTTGAGATTTCAGTGTAAAGTATCTTGGTTTTTAAGTTCTGTAAAATTTTATTTCACTTTTTGGGGTGGGGTGCCCAAACAAGTACTCAGGACTTGTGCAGAGGACCCTCTCAGCATTCTCAGCCAACAGGGTGGTTCAGTGCTTGGGACCTGCAGACCACGAGGCCACCCCTGGAAGTTCTCAGGGAAATTTTGACTGTGGCTTGACGACTCTAGGCTCTAGACATATGGGACTCATTTGAGCTGCCACCTGCCATTTTGCAGCCGAGTAGCTGAGAGCAAGTGACCTCTTGCTTATATTAATCCTGAAGTCAAGTCCTGAGGAACGTCGCAATCACTGGTGTATGAGGTCAGGTGTTCTAGGCAGGAGGGGCTAACCAAAGCTCTCACTTGTACTTACTAAAATTTCACAATTCAAATGTGCATCTTACACAAGCGGGACACATGGAAGCATCACGCACATGGTCACACAGCCAGAAGTCACAGAGCTGGGATTCAAGCAACCTAGTTTTGTGGTTGTTATTTGTTTGTTTGTTGTGGTGTTGGGGTTGAAGCCCGGAGCCTTGTGTGTATACACCATGCATGCTACCACAGAGTCACATTCTGGCCTGCAACCTGCATCTTCAATGAATCTGGTCATTTGAGTTCATCTACATCAATGCTTAGACTAGTCTCTTAGAGCGGAAGTAACGCTTTGTGGCCACATGTTGTGATTGCTGTTAATTCAAATGCTCCTTGTCTCTCCCAGTCCACTGCTGTCTCCTGTGATAGAGAATACAATAAAATGGTCCCTGCAGAATTCTTTGCACTACTTGGTAAGTCTGATCAGGGCAGAGCCCCAGGTCCCTGGGGATGGTGGGAGAGACTTTGCCATTAGAAGATCAGAGAAGAAAGATGGGAGGCTGTAGCCAAGGTGGACCGTTTTGTCTTTGGGCTCCCCAGCCTTGCCAAGCTCTGCTGGCCTATGTCTCTGTCCAGGAAATGAGCAGAGAAAAGAGAAGTCCAGGAGGAATCAGTATTTGCAGATGGTTGTCTCCATAGAAGTGTGGCGTGGGGGCCTAGGGAGGTGGGCGGATCTGTATTGTGCTGAGAAAGGCCTGGGACCATCCTGCTTTTCACATAGCCAAGCAGTAGCTTGGCCAGGCTAGAAGGAACCCCCAAATTCCTCTCATAGACACTTGTTTTCGTCTTTCAGATGTGCCCGATAATCCGCTTCTGGTTTTACGTGACCAATCAACAGCTGTTAGTTCTGCAAAGTAGGTTCTCACTGGCCTGGGCAGCGCTGTCTCCCTTCCACTATTGTATCCCTCCCACCCCCACCCCTGCATTATCTCCTCTTCCTCCTTCTTCTTACTCCCTTTTCTCTCCTTGGTGTCAGAGAGGTTTCAGAGCTGTTTTCCACTGCATCAGCAGCAGCTCTGGTTCGACCTCCTCAGGCTGGCACTCGGGTCTTTGTTGCCCGATTCTCCTCTGTCCCCTCATGCTGCCCCCACTCACCCCTGCACCCAGGTCCTTGTGCAACACCATAGCATTGCATGACTTCCCTCACTCTCTCTCTGCACCTGGAGGTTTCCTGCACCCCTCCAAGGGGTAACTCCAATGGTTTGTCTTTCCCAAAGCCATTCCAGATATTTCCAGGAGAATGACTTCCCTCTCAGGATTCCTCATCGTGCTGTGACCATCCATAAACCCATTTTGATCTCTTGGATATCCGTCCTCTCTTTCCTGATGGTTCTACTGAGACAGAGACTCCTGGGAGGGGCCTCTTTCATCTCCTCTCCTGGGTTTGTGTCATAGTGCTCACGGAGCAAGGGGCAGGCAATTCGTATAGACACTGTTGGCACAGGAGCTGGAGATGAAAAAGAGGAACTTGATGGCTGGAAAAACTGAGCGAAATCTAAATGAGTAATCAGAAAAATGGAGGCATGGGCAGAAAAAAAGTGTGGATACATGCTTTGATGAGTGAATGGATAAATACAGGGTGTAGAGATTATGATGGAAGGAAGAGCAGGAGAAGGGGATTTAGGTAGATGAATGAACGAAGGCAGAAAAATATTAAGATGATAGATTCTTTTGTGATGTATGGGAAGACTGATAAGAGATAAAATCAGAGACATTAAAGAGTTGAAAGATGGTGAATGGATATACGAATGGGCGGAGTAGGAAAGGAAATAAGGGTTTTAACCCTTCTTATTAAATTATTATAATAAGAGACAAGCTGGGGGAATAGCTCAAGTGGCAGAGAACAAGCCTAGCATGTGCAAGACCCTGAGTTCAACCCCCCAACACCTCATGACCTCCTGTGCACTAGTGGGGCGTGCCTCTGCTGGTCTATAAGCATGGAGCCAAAGGTGCCTCAAGCGCCACTGGTTGTGACCTCTTATGAAAATAAGAAAATAAGAAATCTGACTAGATAACAGGATGATTGGGTGACAGGGTGCCTATGTGGGTGAGTGGGTGATGGATGGAAGGTCTGTAATTTTGGTGTGGCAGAGAGATGGTAGATATGGGATAGACAATCTATGGAGTTATTGAAAAGATGAAGGAAGAAAAGGAAACAGAGATGGATGCATAGATCAGATAGCAGAGGGAGGTGAGAGAAAGGAGATTTGAGGTGAGGGGTAGGAAGATGAGAAAAAAAAGATGGCGGTAAGGCAGGCAAGAAGGTGCAAGAATAGAAGGAAGGCAATAGAGATGGGCTGTTTCCTGTCAAGTTGGGAACACTCCGCTCTGTCAGGCCGGGAACCAGTCAGGCTTTGGGCTACAATGTACTTTCCAACAGTCTGTGAATGGTGTTTCCTGCTGAATAAGTCAGCACTTGACAGGGACACGCGAATGAGTTTAGTGAGTCATTGTTTCAGTCACCTGATTTCCCACACCTCCTCATGTCTTCTCTTCCCACTGAACTCTCCCTCTTCCTCAGGTATTCAGTCATTTGATATGCATGCAAAGCTCTACTCAGCCCTTACCCAGGCCCCAGCGTCTGGGGAGTATCACCGCCTGGACTTACAGGTATGAGCTATGGTTCTGCCCTGAGGAATCTCCCGACATTAGCTGTATCTTCACCTTTAAGATTCTGAACTCAATGTGAGCCCTGCAGGTTGTGGGGTCTCCTCAGCCGGCACATGTGCTCAGAGTTGTCTGGTTGAGAGGCGGCAGCTTGGAGGTAGTCAGGGAGGCCTAGGGCAGGTCCCATTTCCTCCCTCGCCTCTGTTCTCTGGTCTTGCAGTGAGGATAATTATCACACCCAAAGGAAGTGGTCATAGACCAAGATCACCGCTTCCAACACACGCATCTCCCCACGCTGCCGTAGCTCTGAACGTGGCTTGTGTCTTACACCTAGTGGTATGCAAGAGTCTAACAATCGAGACACTTCTTAGCAGCACATTAGAAAACCTGTAGTTTAATCAATGGCATCTTAGCATTCAGGGCATCTTAGCAACCATTTAGCGATTAGAAGAGGTAGCTGGTTTTTGTTCATTGGGGAAGAAAACTTAAAAAAATCATTTTTTTTTTGCCCTTTGCTGTTGACTTTGAAGTAATAAACATATTAGTTACTTGGCATCATCGTCCATGGAGAATACTGGGGAAATCCAGGTGGGGCAGTAGTCTGTGGTAGTCTCATCTGCCTCCTTCCTGCCAACACCTCACAAGACCTTGTCAGCCCGGTCTCCTACATGTGCTGGATTATGAGGTAGGAGCTTCATTTGTCACGGCAAGACCTTCAGAGGCATTGGAGCTAATTCTCTATGCATCACCTAACCCTTAACTGTTGAAGGTCAGAGTCAAGAGTCCAGAGTTTAGGAACCGCTCAGCGACCTGCTCATTGCGTGATCTGGTAGAGCTGTGTGCATCTGAGGCTCCTCCTCCTTGCCTATCAGTCTATACTGAAGCAGGAATTAAAAGAGAGGAGCAGAGCTTGGCATACAGATGGTGTTCGACTAATGCACTTTTTCTATTTTTTTTTCTTCAGAACAAACATTTCCCCAGGCTCTTTCATTAACTGGATGATGGATGGTAAGTTTCTCGTCCGCATCCCCTCTCTCATCCTCCTTCTTACTCAAGGACTAAAATTGGGACCAAGATCTTGGGGCTCTGGGAGTCATCCATCATGGAATTCATGCCTTGACCAATTTTGAGCACTAAGTTTTCTGTATAGCAGTGACCAGAATCACTATAGTGAGATTCCTGGGACAGCCCTCTCCATCCCTACTGGTCACTGAGGGATTCTGAGGGCAGTCTGTAGATCCATATTAAGGAGGAATTTCTGCAGTATTTCAGTCCTGGGTGATTAGTTCTTGAGAGGGGCTTCTGAGTAATCTTGCTTCAGAACCATCAGGATGAATGTTCTCTTGGGACGTCCATGGTGATTAACGATTTAGCCTGGTGCCTGAGATCGTTCTCTCCATGGTGATTATTGTTAGATCATCTATTCCATGTTCATTCTCTTCATAGAGATTTCTGCAAAAACCTAGTCCATAGTGATGGGTCCACAGTGGAGTTCTTGGGATAACCACTCCGTAGCTGTTCATGGGATGGCAACTTCTTAGCTGTTCATGGGATGGCCACTCCATAGCTGTTCATGGGATGACCACTTTGTAGCTGTTCATAGGATGGCCACTCCACAGTTGTTCATGGGATGGCCCCTACAGAGCTCTGGATGACCATTGGATGACCACTCCATAGCTCTTCATAGAATGGCCACTTCATAGATGTTCATTGGATGGCCAATCCACAGTTGTTCATAGGATGGTCCCTACAGAGCTGTTCATTGGATGACCACTCCATAGCTCTTCATGGAATGGCCATTCTGTAGCTGTTCATGGGACAACCCACTCCATTGCTGTTCAATGGGATGACCACTCTGTATCTGTTCATGGGATGACCACTCAAAGGGTGACACCCTTGTCCTCACCTACTTCATGCTGAGGAGAATGAGTTTTGTGTACGATTCCAGGGCCTGCTCCCTGCACGGGGATGGACAGGGGAGTTAGTGCAGCTGACAAAAACTCTTACTCCAAATTGTTCCACATGTGGGTTGGGGGGAGAAGCCACCCCACTGGGAAGAAGGCTCTGGCGAAGCCCCTAAGAGAGGTCACTACTGGGGCTGTTATTCCATGATTTCAGTCCCCAGTGAAGGCATTGCTGTTGGGGTCAGGGGGTCAGCACCAGTCTAGGAGTAGCCATAAGGTGGTTCTTAGCATCCTGGGTGAGTGCCTGGGCCACCAGCTCTTCGGCAAAGAGGAGGCGGCACTCCTGGCTCGTTCTCTCCTCCATGATGAGATTCCCAGGAGCCCTACAAGTCACCAAGTCTCAGAGGACTTTCTGTTGTTGACACCCAATATTTCCCATTTCTCGATCCCCTCTGCCCTCCGTGGGGGTGGCGTGGGGAGACGGGCATTGCAAAGCAGTTTGGTGAAGCCTCTGTACTGCCCTCCGGCTCCTGCTTCTCCCTCTGGGCCCCATCGGGAGGCAGGAGAGGACATGGGACCCCTCTAGCCGGAGGGGGCAGCTTTGAGGCCCCCTGGGAACAAGGACTGGGTGACAGGAGGCAGATTTCCCTCCAGTCTCCCTGCTGCTTTCCTGGGATTAAGGCAAAGGCCTGCGATGATGAGCAGAAGAGGAATGGGCTGAGCGCTGTGAGATCCACATCCAAAGCCCAGTTCAGACTCCGGCACTCGGGGGCAGCCCCTATCCTCTCTCTGGGCCTCTCGTCTCTGCCACAGTCTCTTTCCTTCTGTAACGTGTGCTGGGGAAACAGAAGGGGGAGGGGTGCAAGGCCAGAGGCACCCCTTCTTTTCTCTAGTGCCTCCTCCTCATGTCTCTCTTCTCTATCAGCTGCGCAGTCTCAGAAGTGACCGCTTCCTGCGGCTGGAATGACAGGTCTGCCTGGACAATGGTAAGGATGTTTATTTATTTTTTTATTTTAATTTATAAAGCTATATCACTGTGAGATAGATAATTACAAAGCTGTTCATGGTTTCAGGGGGGCCAGAGCAATAGCAAGCGAGGAGGGCATTTGCCTTGGGTTTCGGTCATAGAGTGCTCCAATACCCATCCCTCTGCCAGTGCACATTTCCCAGCACCAATGTGCCCCGTTTCCCTCCACCCCAACCTGCGTCTATGGCAGGCACTTTTCTCCTCTCTCTCTCTCTCTCTCTCTCTCTCTCTCTCTCTCTCTCTCTCTCTCCATTTGCGCACTGTGTGGTAAAGGATGTTTAAACCATTCCAAGCCCCTGTGCGCCTCTTGGTCCCCATCTTGGGCGCTGCCCCTGGGACTGGCCCTTGGTGGTCTTCACCACCCCATGACCAACAGCAGTTCGCGGATGACGTGGGTTTGGTTAGCTGCACAGGAGAAGCTGGAAGGCTCCCAGGGGTGGCATTTCCGCATGGGACCGCTTAAAGCAGAAACGCCTCAGGAAACTGAGCCTTAGGAATGTGCTCTGGCTGGGGAAGGAGCCGGAAGACTGTTGTGGGTTTACATGTTTGGGTGACGGCGGAGGAACAGAGCAGGCTGTAGGAGGGGCTGTAAGCTGTTTGGGACTCAGAAGGTAGGTGCTGCCAGGGTGCTGCCTGTCACCCGCTAGCTCACAGCCCCAAAGTTGGCTTTTTGTCTATGAGGACACACTCTCTAGAGACTCTTCATTAATTGGGGTCTTGCTTGAAAGTATAAAATTCAAGAACCCTAACACTGGGCTGGAGAGACAGTTTGGGGTTAAGGTGCTTTACATGAAGTCAACCCGAGATGGGTCTTAAACGCATGAAGGAAGTCGAGGTGCAGAATCCTGGACAGCGCCAAGCCAGCGTTTACGCTTCATGGGGCAGAGTAAAGTGGTGGAGGGAAATGACCCAGGACCAGCTCCGGAGTGCGCAGGGCGTAGGGCCTGAAGTGCAGTCCCTAGGTTGTACCACAAGATGGAGCTATAGCCTCACTAATGTTGTCAGGGCCGGCGCAGGCAGCAATTTTAACATGGCAGGCACATACCTGAATTGACTCAGCCCGTAGTTTAGTTTCCAAAGCCATCCTTCAAGGTCAAGCGCCATTTTAAAGCTTGGGAAAATGACGCTCAGAGAAGCGAGAGGAGTCAGTGGTGTGGAGTTGGGGTCGTAGCTGAGTTCTCTGGCCACGAGCCATGTTGCAGGCTTTTAGTCTATGTCCAACCCTTCTGTGCATCCAACGTGGATCAATTCACAAGACTTCACAGACCCTCTCGGAGGAGGCTATTACTATTCCTGTTTCGCCGGAAGAAACCGGTCTAGAGAGGTTGCTGGCCCAGTCAGTCCCCTTCCACATAGCTAGGAGGAGGCAGGGAAATAAACTAAAGCCAGGTCTGTGGGCAGAAGGATGCAGGCACTGACCGGGCCTCAGGTTCTGCTCAGCCTGCAGTGTCCTAAGCAGTGGGGACCCTGCCGGGGCGCTGGGGGGTGGGGGGTATTCCAATGCCCCTGGCGCTCTGCACAGGGGCCCCTCAAAAGAGGTGGTATCTAGGCCTCCTTAGGTCAAGGGGGTTCAGAATCTGAAGACAGTGGTGGTGGGGGCCCCAGGGCCATCTCACTCCTGTGTCTTAAGTGACAGCAGAGCAGCCGGCTCCATAGCTCAGGGGTTAGAGCACTGGTCTTGTCAAGTGACAGCAGCGTTCTCCCAACCTTCTTTGCCAGCAACGTCTGCAAATAACCAGAGGGTCCCGCAGACCTGGAGGAGACGCATCTGGAACCAGGCGAGGATAGAGAAGGGACAGAAGAGGAACAGGGTGACCGTGGGTACCGTCCCAACAGTCTCGTGTCCAAAATAAATGACCCTGATGAGACACACGGTTGCCAAAGAAGCATTGATTGGGGAGTATGTGTGTGTGTGTGTGTGGGGGGGGTCCTCTAGGGAATACCCCCGCCTTGACAGGGCTTTCTCCTGCAGCAAACACTCTGGGTCTGATTTGGCCTGGATATGATTTATGCAAAGCTGAAAGCCGCCCGTGGTCAGAAAGTTAATTTCCTCCTTGCTAACAAGGCTCCCGAGGAGGAATCAAGGGCGATGCCACGCTCCCTTGATGCCAGGCTCCCTTAGCGCCATCCCTCTCCCGGTCCTCATAGCCCCTGCACCGCTCGGCCTGCACCGGAGCCAGAAGCCAGCAGGGCTCTGGTGGAAACGCAGGTTCTGGGGCAGAGTCAGCATTTTCAGGACACTTCCTGGAGGAGCCACTGACACTGGTCCTTGGTCACCCCCCCGGCTTGCATAGGACAAGGCCATCCTTCCACCCATAGGCCAATTCTCTCAGGCTGCCCCACCAGCCCAGCGTCCCCAGATCCTCAGCCGTCTCCCGGAAGGAATTCCACACACTCCTGTCAGCTCTGTTTTCCTGTCCATCAAGTGGAGTCTCCATCTTCCTCCTGGAACTCCCCTGTGACTGTGCTCCCTCTGCTGTGCTCCCTCAGCTGTGCTCCACCCCTGGCATTCCTGCCTTCTCAGCAGGGATCAGGTTTCCAGCAGTGGCAGCGCTCAAGTCCCTCCACTCTGGCCGAGGGATGGGGTCAGAATTTGACCTAGACCTTTTATCGAGGGCGAACACACCTAGTGGTGTGCAGGGCTTACTCCTGGCTCTGAGCTCAGGGATCGTTCCTGGTCATGGATCGGGGGAACCATGTGTAGTGCTGGGACTGAATCTGGGTTGGCTGGCGCGAGGCAAGTGCCCCACTCACTGTACTATAGCTCCAGTCCCCAGCTCAGCCTTTGGGGAAGATAGTAGGAGAGAGCACCTTTCTCCGGGGGCTGCTATGAGACAAGGTGTCCCCTCTGTCTCCTCAGGAGGGTGTCTATGAAGGATGAGCATCCAGATACAAGGAGAGCTAGGCTACAGAGCAGCTGACGCCTGGAGGTTTCCTCTGAGCGCTGGGGCCCACGAGGACTGAGCCCCACCCTGCTTCCTTGCATGCTTGACACACTTGGGGTTGTGTTGGGCCACCCAGGACTCTGACTGATCTTATTCCCTCGCACAAGCTCAGCTCACACTGGAGTCAGCCCACCTGGGAATCAGGATTGAGATCCCAGATGGATCTCAGCTTCCTAATGTAGATAAAGAGAGTGAGAAAGTTTGTGCGTGACAGTCTGTGTGTATCTATGAGAGAGTATGTGAGAGAGAGAGAGTAGTGTGTATATGAGAACATTGTGTGTGAAAACATGGAATGTGTGGAATTTGGAGTCTTTCGGGTGAGAATGTGTGTGAAGTAGTGTGTGAGGTTATGGTATGAGAGTTTGTGTGTGTGATAAATGAGGTAATATGTATGAAAGAGTGTATAATCAAGAGCAAGAAAGTATGTGAGAAAGATTTGTGTGAGAGTGTATGAAACAGTATGTGTGAGAATTCATGTAAGTGCTATATGTAAGAAAATGTCCAATGAGTGTGAGGAGCGTGGCTGTGAGAGAGAGGTAGCATGTGAGATTGAATGAGCACTTGTGTGTGTATGAGGTAGTGTGAGAAAGTGTGTGATAATTTGTGTGAAAGTATGTGTGATACTGCGTGTGCGTGAGTGTGTGTAAGAAGCAGTACATGTTAGAGTGAGAGAGAGTGTGTGTGTGCACATATGAGACTGAATTCGGGAGACAGTGTGAGCCTGTGTGAGATAAAGTGTAGGTGTGAGAGCACATGTGAGACTGTGTGTGTGTGAGAGAGAGAGAGAGAGAGAGAGAGCGTCAGAAGGGACATGTTCCAACCCACAGACAGGAGTAGAAGGGGAGCTGCGTGGGGAGCCTGAGGTGCCCCAGGAAGAGACTTGCAAAGACGGCCTCCTCAGATCTCCTGGCCTTTGGGATGCAGCAGATCTGGGAGGTCAGTGAGAAAGTCTGAGGAATGACCCAGAAGACACAGAAGCTGGAGTTTGGTGGGGAATGAGGACCCCACGAGAACTGGGCCCCCTGAAGAAAGGCACTGCTCTGTCATCCTCTGTATGGGGTCTGTCATCCTCTGTATGGGGGTCTGTCATCCTCTGTAATGGGTCTGTCATCCTCTGTATGGGGTCTGTCATCCCTCTGTATGGGGGTCTGTCATCCTCTGTATGGGGTCTGTCATCCTCTGTAATGGGTCTGTCATCCTCTGTATGGGGTCTGTCATCCTCTGTATGGGGGTCTGTCATCCTCTGTATGGGGGTCTGTCATCCTCTGTAATGGGTCTGTCATCCCTCTGTATGGGGTCTGTCACCCCTCTGTATGGGGTCTGTCATCCTCTGTAATGGGTCTGTCATCCTCTGTATGGGGTCTGTCATCCTCTGTAATGGGTCTGTCATCCTCTGTATGGGGTCTGTCATCCTCTGTATGGGGTCTGTCACCCTCTGTATGGGGTCTGTCATCCTCTGTAATGGGTCTGTCATCCTCTGTATGGGGTCTGTCATCCCTCTGTATGGGGTCTGTCACCCTCTGTATGGGGTCTGTCATCCTCTGTATGGGGTCTGTCATCCTCTGTATGGGCTCTGTCATCCTCTGTATGGGGTCTGTCATCCTCTGTAATGGGTCTGTCATCCTCTGTATGGGCTCTGTCATCCTCTGTATGGGGTCTGTCATCCTCTGTATGGGGTCTGTCATCCTCTGTATGGGGTCTGTCATCCTCTGTAATGGGTCTGTCATCCTCTGTATGGGGTCTGTCATCCTCTGTATGGGGTCTGTCATCCTCTGTATGGGGTCTGTCACCCTCTGTATGGGGTCTGTCATCCCTCTGTATGGGGGTCTGTCATCCTCTGTAATGGGTCTGTCATCCTCTGTATGGGGTCTGTCATCCTCTGTATGGGGTCTGTCATCCTCTGTATGGTGGTCTGTCATCCCTCTGTATGGGGTCTGTCATCCTCTGTATGTACTCTGTCATCCTCTGTATTGGGTCTGTCGTCCCTCTGTATGGGGTCTGTCACCCTCTGTATTGGGTCTGTCATCCCTCTGTATGGGGTCTGTCATCCTCTGTATGGGGTCTGTCATCCCTCTGTATGGGGTCTGTCATCCTCTGTATGGGCTCTGTCATCCTCTGTATGGGGTCTGTCATCCTCTGTATGGGGTCTGTCATCCTCTGTACCTCTCCCAACCTTTCGATCAAGTGTCCCTGACAGAGCGTCCTGGGACACTGCCTTCTCCTTTCCTTGAGTGTCCCCAGCCAAACTGATTTGCATTCTAGGGCCAGTCTGTGAGCGCTCCTGCTTTGCTTAAAACCACACACCTGTGAGAAGCAGGAGTGTGCTGGAGAAAGCGCCTGCTCCTCCCCCCGTCACCCTTGACCTCCTGCAACAGAGCCCGGGACACACACTGGGCCAGACCTGGGGCAACCCACTTCCCCTGTTAGATCTAATCTGCTCCTCACACAACTTTAGCAAACATGCTGTCGAGAAGACATGATGTGACCCACCAAGGTCATAGAGCCAGAAAAGAGAGGGGTGCAAACTCATGTCCAGGTCTGGCTGGTTCCCAAAAGCTCCCAAGAGACAAATCCTCTCCGAGTGACCCCGAGTTGGGAGTGCCACCCAGATCACTTTCTCTTTCAAGTCCTTATGTGCTCGATTCAACCCAGGGTGGGCTTGGTGGCGGGACAGAGGCAGAGGGAAGGGACATCACCCCTGGGCTCTCGTTGACTCTGGCCTGAATGTGGCCTATGCTGTGGGCACCCAGTGTTGGGGAGCTGTGCCACTCGATGGTGGGTGCCGTGAGTCCGGCATGCGGAGGGGCAGAGAAGCAGCAAAATGGGATGGGGTGGGGGCGAGATCATTTCATCCTTGCTGGTGTCTGGGCCTCGTCCGCCATCTTTCAGGGGCTCAGCTGCAGGGCCAGTCCGTTAAGCTGAGCCGAGCTTTCATTCAGCACAGCCTTGGCAGAAACCTGCAGCTCGTCAGGTCCAGGCGGCTCCTGTCCCTCAGGAATCCTGCTCTAGCTAAGCCAGTAGGCAGCTCCCACACGCCTGGGGCTGGGGACGGGGAAAACTCCCTCATAGCCTCCTCCAGATGCTCAGAGCCCAAGTGGGGCCGACAGGAATGTCTAAGAAGGAAGTGGCAAAGTCACGTGGACGCCAGAGGCACAGGTGCAGGGATCAGGCCACCGGAAGCCCAGCTTGGTCCCTAACCCTGTGTGCGACCCTGAGATTCTCTGATCTTCTGTTTCCTCATCTATAAAATGAGAACAAAATGGGTCCCATGGACTCTGTCACTGTGTCGACCAGCACCAAAATGTGCACCCCTGGTGAAGACGAGAGCAAAGGCGAGCAAAGATGAGAGCAAAGACACAAAGACGAGAACAACAGCAAAAGGGAGAGAAGAGTGCGGGGAAGAAGTGCTGAGACCGCAGGGAGGTGGGGAAGAAGCCGGGTCTGCTGGTCGTGCGTCCCCGGGCTTCTCACTGGGCGGCTGGGCAATGGCCAGGGCACTTCTCTCAGGGAGGAAGTGGACTCCAGCCTGGGTGGGGACAAGAGCCTCCCTCCCTGTTCATCAGTCAGTCCATGGGAGCAGTCCCCCACCCTAGGCCTACACTTGGGGAGCTCCTTTTAGCTTCTGCAATGAACCCCATTATTGCTCAGATGAAGCCGTCAGTGCCAGAGAAAGGGCCCGTATCAGTTTCCAAGCAGCCAAACTACAGGATGTTTGATTCCGTGTCTTCAGATGTTCATGCCGTGACAGTTTTCGTTGTTATGTTCAGCTGTCATGAAAGTGACTGTATTGGAAAACATCGGGTCCCTTGATAGGTTTGATTTCCGTAGAATTTCCGGAACTGCACTTCAAGTATGAGAAATCATGGCAGAGTGAATTCTTCGTACCTGACTGATTTCAGGAGCGAACAGACAACCCTTTGAGCATTGTTTTTGTTTTGGGGCCACACCTGGCAGTGCTCAGGGCGTACCCCTGGCTCTGCACTGAGGCTTCACTCCTAGCAGGCTTGGGAACCGATGGGGTGCTGGGGATAGAACACAGACAGGCCTCACACAGTAAACGCCTTGTCCTCTGTGCTATTGCTTCATCTACCCCCTCCTTTGAACATTATTTTTTTTAAATGGTAAAATGAAGCAATTGCAACTGATGACTGGGAGGTTTTCACTGGTGGGGAAGAGAGGTGTGTGTGTGTGTGTGTGTGTGTGTGTGTGTGTGTGTGTGTGTGTGTGTGTATTGGTGGGATGCAGGAATTGGGAGCTAATTGTCAGAGCCTGGGAGCCGTGTGGGGTCCCTAAGCCTCAGCCCTGCAAATTTCCCGTTCCCTGCCCGCCTCCCCACCACCCCCGGAGACCTTGTGACCTCCCAGCTCCTAGGATCTTCTTGCCAGGTGCTGAGTGGATTTTGGAAAAGATACGCACTCTGAGATTAAGGGCTGCATCTGGGGAGCAGGAAGCAGCCGTGCTAGGATTAGCCGTCATGCAGGGGCAGGGTGTTCCAGGCCAGGGACAGCTAATCCTTAATGCCTCGCTGGCGCTCTTCAATGAGAAATCCATCCATATCACAAGCTTCATGGCTGGTGCCTTTGTCCCTGAAAGGCAAATACCTCTCGTGCAAGGAGACAGCCTGAATCCGAGAAGGAAGAGGGGGCAGAAGCCAGACTACCTCCCTCCCTCCTGTCTTTGAGAAATTTCAGAGGTCACTTGAGCCTCAAACCTTAAATGCCTCAGAGGGGACTATCCACTCTGCCCAGCACCATGAAGCCTTTGGAACCCTCAAACTTACGCCTTAGAGGGTTTGTATAGGGTCTACCCTCTACACTGCACACAGCCTAGGTACACTGGGGGCGATCTCCTCCTCGGCCCCAAAGTCCTGAGCCTGGAACTAGTTCCCAGAGGTAAGATGAACCCCAAGTCCCCCAGCTAGGAGAGGTGTGCCTTGGCTAGCCATCAGGTGAGAGCAGAGAGAGGGAGGGATGGAGGCGGGACGGAAACAATGCGGCAAATAGGCCGGTACACAGAGTGGGTTGGGGTGTCCCGAGACTGCTGCAGCTTACGTATTCTTGTCACTCAGATAGATGCCAGAGTTTGAAATCAAGAGCCAAAAGTGAAAAACGGTCTAACCCTGTGCAGATTTAGCCAGAGAAGGAAAGTAGCTGGACAAGGGAGACGCCCAGGGTAGGGGCTACCCCCACTTGCTTTTTGTATACCTTTGTGGCCAGTAGGTGACACATTTTATCCTACTGCTAAGCCCAAGGCTTGTAGGATGCTAATCAGAGACAGGCAGGGAATTTCAGACAAACACCGCACTGACATGGCCCCCTAAGCCCTGCCAGGAGTGGTTCCTGAGCACAGACCTAGAAGTAGCCCCTTAACACCACCGGGTGTGATCCAAACATCAACCAAGCAAAAAAAGTTCCAAATTTCCCCTCCTAACAGCACTCTAGCAAAGAAAAGTGCTCAAGAAGAGTCGGGTCCGCTTCTGATGTGCCTGCAGGAAGGGGCACCCCAGCAAGAGTGCTGCCCACCTCTCAACTTGGAAGGGCGCACATACTCTGTCTTGGGGTCCACCTGCATTTCTGCTTCTCAATTGTAGGCGTCTGCTCTCATGTTCTTCTCGGATCATGTTTCTCTTTCTTCTTCCGTTATATCATGAATAAAGGTATTTTACTTCACTGTTCATCTGTCTGAAAGCCTCATCTGCCAGAATAAGCTAGAACCAGGGCAGAGGCCAGGACTATCTTTCTTTCCTGCAGGAACACTTTCCCTTCTAGCCTGAAGCCGGGGCTCCCCAAGAACTCAGATAGTGGGGACTCGCTCCTGCCCTGTGAAGATTAAGTGGGCCTTAATTGATGGCTGCCTAGTGGGTCTGTGGGGACAACAGTGTCCACCTAGTCAGCGGCTTGTGGAAGACAAGCACAGTTCCCCTAGATACATCCCCACGTGACCAAGGTGGGTTGAGCAGAAAGAGGGTAATAGTGTCTCCCTTCTAGGAGTTACTACCTCCCTGCTCTCCACTCCGCCTACATCACCAGCAGCATAGGCTAGACCCAGAAATTGGGAGACCTGCTGTCAGAATCCATTTCTCTCACAAGAACAGTGGTAACACCTTTCCAGTGGAGTAAGAGGAGGCTGTCAGGTTTCAAGGACAGAGGGTAACTCAGTCAGGGCTGGAACCAGGCCTGTCATAATTTTCTTTAGAGGGTGGGTGGGGGAATTTCCAGCTGAGTGCTTGGGTGTCACTCCTTGTGGGTTTTAAGGCGATAGTACAGTGGGGGGGGGGCGTTTGCCTTTCACGAGGAAGACTGAATTTGATCCCTGGCATCCCATATGGTCCCCGAGCACTGTCAGGAGTAATTCCTGAGTGCAGAGCCAGGAGTAACCCCTGGGCGTAGCAGGGTGTGACCCAAAAAGCACCTGTCCAAGAAAACATACAAACACTGAGTTTTATTACTTAGAAGTAATATGGTAGTAATATGGTCGATGGTTGTATTAATGCGCCTGCTTTCTCTGCACGAAGTTCTGGCAGCTTCACCACCACCAAAGTGACCCACACCCTCCACCACTGTTCCTGGGTCCTTTCTAGCCCTTCCCCACCTGCCTCACCTCTAATACTCTCTCCTCATTGTGTTACCTCAGCTCTGCACTCAGGAATTACTCCTGGTGGTGCTTGGGGACCATATGGGATGCCGGGGATTGAATCTGGGTTGGCACAAGCGCAAGGCAAAATCCCTACCCGCAGTGCTATGGCTCCTGCTCTGTCTCTCCACATTCTGCAGGATGGCCCCGGGGTCCTGCGGAGCTGTGGGTGGGCCTCAAGGACACGCACATGCGTGCTCTGTCAGTGTGCCCAGCTAGATACTAACTGGACACCTGTTCAAGTTGTCTGTGCCCTGTTCCTGGTTAACATAAGCCCAGTCCACCAGGTGCTACAAACAACTCAAACAGCAGAGGCTTGAGGGATAAACCATATTTTCAAGCCTGACCTGAGGGCCTGCCTGTCCTGCCAGCTGGCCTCACTCTGCAGTAAGTGGAAAGAACCCGAAGTCCTGGGATGTGTCCTAGTGAGGCCCGGACGGGTCACCTTTCCTCTCTGAATTCAGGTTCCTCCACTAAAATAATTTTTCTTTTTTGGTTTTGAGTCCTATCTGGCAATATCCAGGGCTTATTCCTGAAGTTCTGTGGTGCTGAGGATTGAACCTGGGTTGACCACATGCAAGGCTAATGCCCGACCTGCTGTACTATTATTTTAGCACTGAAAAATGGGGGTTTGAATCTCCTCGTGGTACTGTGCTGAGGACTTTCTCCAGTCTGCGCTTGCTGGACTTGGTCTGTAGGGGAGAGAAACTCCGCTTTGAAGCTCCCAGAGGCCATGGGTAGAACAACCCACTGCAGGCTCCACTGGCACTGCTGACCTGACTTTCTCTCCCGGCTTTGTCCCTGCTTGTCCAGGGAACTTGAGGGAGGGGACCTCACGCTCTTCCACCCAGACACAAAACTGTGACATGCCGCAACCCTGGGTGCTGGGAGGGGGAAATGAAATGAGATGGGACCCAACCCCCCAATTCCCTCACTGCCATACAAGGGTCTTCCACCAAGCAGAATCCCAGAAGACCGCAGTGGAGCAAGGATTTCTTAGCTTCTTCCTCCTGACCTGTGAGTGTGTTTATCCCTGACGTCTCCTCATGTGCTAGTCTGAAGCGCACCTTGGGGACTAAAAAAGATAGAGCCACTGGAATTAGTTGAAATTTTGAACAAAGCAAACAAAGTGATAAATGCTGAGAGAAGTGTCCAGTGGGCATGAGAACTCAGGGTCATGGCATGGTGCACACTCAGTGTTTATGGCTATGTCCAGCGGTTACTTCTCTGTTGCACTGTGCTAGTACAGGCTACTGGCTGGGTGTTGCGCTTCCGCAGTGAGATATCATGGGCCGCTCTCAGGAGTTCACAGCCTAGAGAAGAAGGCAGACTCCCCCAAGGCATCACTAATTGATTATTAGGGTCCTCTAGGAGAACAAAGGCCCCAAGATGGGAAGGTGGGGTTCAACACAGCCTATGGGGAAGGTCTACAATGAGCGTGGTGCCCCACTGAGTCTGGAGAGTCCCTGGGAAGGGCCTGGGCGGGAACGTGAAGGAGAGGGAAGGCTGCAGGCAGAGAAGCCAGTAGGCCACAGGACCGTCCTGGCCAGACCGTGGCCGTGGAATCAGGTGTGGTTTCCAAACCACAGCTTCACTTCCAGACTCTGTGTCTCTGGGCAGCTTTGCTTCCAGCTCTCCAACCCGGGCTGTGCTTTTATAACTAGGTGGCAACCACAGCTCCCTGGCAGGAATGACAGGGAGTGTCATTCAGTGTCACCCTCAGTGTCCGGGTGACAAGGAGCTTATGGGAGATCCATTTCCCTAGGGCGATATGGGTATTAGGTCAAGCTCTGGTACCTTTGGACTCTGGTTCTGTTATTTGACTTGCTAGCCAGGACCTCAGCGTCACTGCTTTCAGCACTGGTGGTGAACTGGGCAAGGTGGAATCTGTTGTCCGTGATGGACTTGAATGTAAGTTAAGCCGACGTGGCCCGCACCTGTCAGCCTCCTAAACCCTCTGCCTGCATTACCATAGACTCTCCAACGGTGCTAAAAGGTGGTTATTTTATGGGCCCTTTGAATTCCTGATTCATTTGCTTATTTTCCTGAAATAAACAATGAACAACAAATATCCATTAACTTTGTGTGATGGTAGACTGTTCCCTCTAAATGCACAGAATGAATGTCTAAAAAGTATAATTAGGGGCCAGAGCGATAGCACAGCGGGGAGGGCATTTGCCTTGCACGCAGCCAACCCAGATTCGATCCCCTGCATCCCATATGGTCCCCTGAGCACCGCCAGATGTAACTTCTGAGTGCAGAGCCAGGCGTAGCCCCTGATCATTGCCGAGTGTGACCCCCCCAAAAAATTCAAAGGAATGTGTGTATGTGTGTGTGTGTGTGTGTGTTTGGTTTTCTGGGTTTATCTTATCAAAGACACTTTCTAGTTGTTTTAGCTCATCTTTTTTCAAAGTCCCTGCCTACAGCTCAAAAACCCCAGAAAGATGAATGCGATGAGGAGACTTAGTGGGCCTCCTGTCACTGTGATCCCCAGGGCCAAGCCCTGTTCCTTGTCCCAGGCCTATCGTGAGGAGGCCTGAGCATCTTCTGCTTCTCTGGACTCTGATGTTTGGAGTGAGACCCACCAGCACGTATCAGAAGGGCAAGACGAAGGTGGGGGGTACAGATGCATGTCGGGGCACTGTGATGGGCTTTGTGTGCACAAGGCAACCAGACAACTTACTGCTGCAAGGGGGAGCCATGTCGGAACAGAAAGGTCAGCAAGTACATACGACTTCGGTGAAGCGAGACCAGAGACTTCAGGGGTAGATATTCTAGTTTCTCAGTTCTGGCTTTATACCCTATGGACTTTGCCAAGTGGTTGTATTTAAATTCTTTAAGAAATTAAAACAAGACCCCAGGGGGTAGAGAGAGAGCTTAAGCGGGGAGCAGGGGACTCAATCCGTCCCTGGCGCCACTTGCTTCCTTGTCTTCCCTCCCCCACACGGCCAGGTGTGGCCTCTGAAGAAATAAATGAAGGAAAAAAGACCCAGGTAGTCTATTGAAACCCTAATCCCAACTGGGATTAGTGAATTCCTATCATCTGAGCAAGGGGAACTTGGCCTCATGGTTCAGAAATACTCATCATTGCCAGCAAGGAAGCGTGTGTCTGGCACTGGCTGTCCCGTTCTCGTGCGAGCATATGTGAGCACCAGTTCATAGGGTGTATTCACAACTGTGTTTTGCTCCAAGAGTTCTACACCTGGGGTCAGGAGTGGTTTCCAGAAGACTTTAAGAAGAGGGAATGTTTTTCTCTCAGTTCGTTAGGCTCAACCTGGAGTACATTGGACTTGGGTCCCCCAAATGCTTTCGCAGAAGGGTGCGGAAAGTCTTGAGCACATCTGGTTTGTGGCTGGAGAAGATGAGAAGGTGGCTCATGAGAAAGTGGGGACTTTGGACTGAGGAGAGAAAAGTGTCCTGGACTGGCAATCTGTACCTTGCACCGTCTCCTGGACTACCCTCAGTGCTTCAAGTTTCTGTCACCTCAGAGTTGTATTGGTTGGAGAAGTTGATCTTGTCTGGGGGTGCTCCATTTCAGATGCAGCACTCACATGCCCCTGCTCAGAAGGCTGTCGGGGGCGCCGCCAGGTCCCCTGACAGTGCCGGGAAGCGAAGTTCCCTTCTACCTCCGCCGGCGAGGAATGGATGAAAACTCAGGAATCCGATGCAGTTTTAAAAGGCTTTACTTATCACAGTTTCAGGCATACAAATCAGCAAAAGGAAAAGCCTGGTGCTTAGGATTCCCGGCTAGAACCCCAGCCACTTGTAGGCCAAGATGGCGGCCACCACGTGTAAAGGCCTGTAAAGAGGAGACAAAGACAAAACTCCCAAGAAGGGTGCAAGCTCACCAAGAGAGAGCCCAAAAAGTGCCCAAAAAGAGAGCGTGAGAGAGGAAGCAGGCTAGTATTATACCCTTGCAACTCAGACCTCCCTCCCACTGTTATGGAAAGCAGGGAGGGTCAAATGCCCTTAGGTAATATCTCCCAGCACCTTACCTAGGTCCTTTTATATGCTAATGTTTTGAGCCAAGATCTGCCTGGAAATGCCTTTATAGGGTAGAGAAGGGGGTTTCTGAGATGGCATGTCTCTGTACCAAAGACTAATACTAATGCCAGTTAAATATTTCTCCAAGCCTTCACAAGTCTCTTCTACTTCATGGTAGTTTTGTATTTTAGTTGCCTTTGAGTATATCAGGGAGCCATGCTTGTTTGCTTGGAGGCAAACAGCATTTCTCTCTGGTCTAATTACTTAGGGATCATACGTGGCCAGGCAAATATGCTGGTAAGATCTAGCTAGTCCCACGATGATTGTGGTAGCATGGGAGAATATTTATACCAGCTAGTACAGCATACATGGTCAGATAAACTACCACATTTAGACTACCCCTTATCTACGAAGTGATTTGCAGGCGGCAATTCAGAGCAGATGCAGCGGTCCTCAGAGGAGTCCTGCAACAGAAGGCCATGGAAAGGAGCCAGGAGGTGGCAGGTGTGGTGAGGGGTAGAGGGAAGAGGTAGCAAGGTCTGAGGAGACCATCTCCCTGTGAGGCAGATGGACTCAGGGAGAAACAAAATCTGAGGAGGAAATGTATCGGTGTCATGTTTTAGAAGCAGATCTCTCGTCTTTGAACAGGCAGCTTAGAATCATTCTCATGGCCCCTCTAACACTGGGGGTTAATGGTCACTGAGTTCAATCCTGACACTTCTGATGATGGCACCTACAACCTTCTTAGCTAGTGATAAGCCTTAAGTGACACCAGAGAAAGAACGTATTGGAATATTGGAGAAAAGTCTGGGTTTTGAAGACACATGAGAGAAGAAGTTCTTAGAGAATAAAGTGTGGGAACAAGTTGCAGAGAATAATTAAATCGGGATGGTTTTCCGTGAGAGAACCAGCATGGAGCCCAGGCGAGGACAGAGCCCCCTCAGGTGTGAGGGGCCCCCTCAGTGGGCAGTCAGGGAGGGTGAAAAAGTGACATGGCCAGACAGAGACCATAGGGGACAGAGTGGACTAGTCCCAACAGGGCCAAAGGCAGGGAAGAGGTTGGCATGTCTGTGTGCCATGAGCCTGGAAGGAAGAAGAATGGGACTGGGAAGGCGACAGCCTGCAGGAGCTGGGGCACGTGTGAGTCAGTAGATGACAGATACCCAGAGCTCATGGGGAGGCTGGAGCCGAGCCTGTCCTCTCCTGCTTGCATATGGGGACCATTTCAGAGGGAGACCACGGAGTGGGCTCCTCGTCTGTCTCCCCCCTGATATGGACCGTGACTTTCAGGCAGGGCTATTCATCTTGGACTGTCATTGGCACCTGCATAGATGGGGTATGGGTCACTCTGAGGAGGAACTTCCAACCAGATTAAGCTGCCTGGCTCCATGGGGAGAAAAAGTGTGGGAGCCAGCCCCGAGGCCCGAGAGGATGGTTAGGCGCAATGACTTTGCTGGTACTGACCCAGAGCCCTTGAGGGTCACATCCTGGCTGATCTCATCCATCTGGGTAACTTTATAAGGCTGCTTGCCCTGGAGTTGTTTTCTTTGGAATGTCCTTGTATTATCCAGGAACCAGGGCTTCTTCCTTGGGGGCTCTCGCATTCTTTTGCTGCCATATAAGGACCCCTCCACCAAGCAGAATCCCAAAAGATTGAGCAGTGGAGCGAGGTTTTCTTAGCATCTCCTCCTCCAGACTGTGCGAGGTATGTTTTGGCCTCATGACTGCCCTCATGCTAGTCGTCAGTGCAATTTGGGGGCGAGAGACAGAAAGATGGAGCCACTGAGATTAGCTAAAACTTTGAAATAGCAAATCAAATGAAGAGTGTTCCCAGAAGTATTTATTGGGCATAAGAGTGCAGGGTCGTGGCATGGTACACTGATTTTCATAGTTATGTTCAGCGGTTACTTCTCTGTTGCCCCATGTTGGGTATAGGCTATTGACTGGGGTGGTGCGTTTTAGTGGTGGATATCATAGGGCCGCTCTCAGGAGTTCACAGCCTAGAGAGTGAGGCAGACACATTCAAAGGTATCACAAATTGATTATTAGGGTTCTCTAAGAGAACAAATGCAGCAAGATAGGGAGGTGGGGTTCAACACAGCCTGGACTGTGGAGAGGGGGTCTATGATGGGCTTTTAGAGCACATAGTGCCCCACTGAAGCTGGAGAGCCTGTGGGAAGGTCCTGGCTGGGAATGGGAAGAAGCAGAAAGACTTAGACCGAAAAGCCAGTGGGCCACGGGACCTTCTCTCCCAGGCTCTGTGTCTCTGGGCAGATTTGCTTCCAGTTCGATAATCACAGCTCTCTGAGGGGAGTGTTCAAGGAAAAGTGCTTATTATACAAGATCCCCTTTCCTAGAGATATATCATCTTTTTCTGTGCAGACACCAGGACACGACATTGCAGCTTTGGAAACTGGTTCTCTTATATAGCTCACTCACTGGGACCCCAAGCGTCACTTCTTTCAGAAATGTGTGGTGATCTGGGCAAGGTGGAATCTGTGATCCATGATGGGCTTAAACGTAAGTTAACACATCATGGCCGGCTCCTAACTGTCAGAATCCTAAATACTCTACCTGTATTGTCATAGGCTTCCCCAGGGTGCTACAAAAGGTAATTTCAATTTCTAATGATAAGTTATGGGTAGTTTCAGCTCCTGGTTAAATCACTTCCCTAAAATAAGCAATAATTAACAAATACCCTTTAACAATATGTGATAATGAGCGTTTCCCCAATACATGCATGTCTCGAATGAAATTCTCAACATTAGATTTTAAAGTTGGAAAAGAACCTTCTCTTGGGCTGTAGCAATACCAGTACATTAGATAGTGCACTCACCGTGACATGGCTGACCTGAGTTTGATCTCTGGCATCCCATATGGTCTGCTGAGCCCACCTGGAGTGAGCTCTAGCAGAGTCAGAAATCTGTCGTGTGACCCAGAAATAAGCAAAAGGAAAACTTTGGTTTTATGTATGAGTTTTGGTCACATCCTTTGGTACTCAGGGGTTATTCCTGGCTTTGTGCTCAGCAGTGATACTGGCTATGCTCAGGGACCATGAGTGATAACTGGGATTCAAAGCAGGGTTGTATCAAGGTATCAACACACACAAGGCTAGTGCCTTATCTCTTGTACTATATATTTGGGCCAAGGAATGCACTTTTTTTTCTTTTTGGGTCACACTTGGCAATGCTCAGGGGTTACTCTTGGCTCTTAGCTCAGTATTTACTCCTGGTAGTGCTCAGGGGGATCAAACTCGGGTCAGCTGCATGCAAGGCAGACATCCTACCCCCTGTACTATTGCTCCAGCTCAAGGAATGCACTTTTAAAAAATATTTTATTATACCACCATGAGATATACAATTACAACGTTGTTCATGTTTGGAGGTTTCGGTCACATAGTGTTCCAGCACCCCGCCTCCACCAGTGGCCATTTCCCATCACCAATGTCCCCAAGGAATGCACTTTTTTAATTGTAGTAGAAATTGACAAATAATGTCCTGTGCCAACATTTTCTTCAATGGTCTTATAGACCGCCTTTAAAAAAAATTCCTTTCTCGACAGTACTTGTATGGGCAATTGAAATCTTCCAATATCATCACCAGAAGATTGTAACTCATTTCCCTAGATATTTCTCTAACTGCACAGCAAGCCGGGCAAGCTGCCCGTGTTTTATTTGATATGCCAAATACCAGTAACAATTATATTAGTTCATTCTCATGACCTAATATAATGGTTTGAGGCTCTTCATGTTCCTGGAGCGAGCAGATGCCCTTGGGCTCTACTAGCATGAGACAGGACATATGGAGATGTTACTGGTGCTCGCTCGAGCAAATAGATGATCAACGGGAGGATAGTGATAGTGATAGTGATTTCTCTAATTATGGAGTCACAGTTTTTATGACTTTTTTCAATTTTTTGAGACATTTACTGAATAACCATGAGTTATGGAGTTACAAAGTTACTCATGATTGAGTTTCAGGTTCAGCACCAGTCCCTTATGCTCTGTCCCTGTTTCCTTTCCACTCCTGCCTGCAGGACCTCTATGGCAGCACTTTTTTCTTTTTCTTTTTCTCAAAGGTGCTGAAGAATTCACTGTCTTTTTAAAAGTTGTATTAACCTCCTTCAGACTTTTAGTGAATTGTTATTTTTCCAGTATCCCACCTGCACGGCAGAGCCTGGCAAGCTACCCGTGTGGTATTTGACATGACAAATGCCAGTAACAGTTATAGACCTCATTCCCATGACCTACTGGAATGGTTTGAGGCTCTTTATGTTCCTGGAGCAAGCAGATGCCCTTGGGCTACACTAGCATGTGACAGGACGTACAGAGATGTTACATTGATGCCCTCTCGAGCAAATCGATGAACAACGGGAAGACAAGTGTGATACAAGTGAGTTATTTTTCCTATTTTCCGGAGAACACCTAGTGGTGCTCAGAGGCTATGTCCGGCCAGTGCCAGAGTGTTATTCCTGGAGGTTCCGAAGGGATCATGTGGTGTCAGGAATCAATCTTCAGCCTCCTACAGCAAAGCAAAGGCCCCTACCTTCTGAGCTAGCTCCTGGCCCTGGGTGAAAGAAATTATTATTCTTTTCTTTTTCATCATATTCTTCTGCTGGATTGTTGATTTCTTATCAATTTGTATTAACTCATTGAAAACAAAAGCACCAGCCCTACCTGGCCTAGATAACTTTAAAGCTACACATTTTTTTAGAGCGAAAAAAAAATCATCAGTAGTGGTCAGGCTGCTCCCTGACTCTTGCCTGGGGGTTCCTTCAGAGATGCTGGGCAGCCGTATGTGGTGGGGATAAAACTTAGGGCTCCTGTACACAACACATGCCCACTAGACCTTTGAAGTAGCCCCCCAGACTCTAGAACTACAGACTGAATGTTTTATTTCTGTATTCTTTATATACTGATTTCTGTCAGGGGCATGAGGCTACACTTTAAAAAATTATTATACCACCATGAGACATACAGTTACAAAACTGTTCACGATTAGGATTCAGTCACACAGTGTTCCAGAACCCATGCCTCCACCAGTGCATGTTTCCCACCACCAACACCCCCTGATTCCCTCTCCCCGACCCCAGCCTGCCTCTATGGAAGGCACTTTTTCCTCTTCTCTCTCTCTTTCTCTTCCTTCTCTTACACATCGTGGCTTGCAATACATACATTTAGAGGTCATCATGTATATCCCTTTGCCTACATTCAAGGCTCAGTTCTAGGCTGGTATTATCAGTTCCAACAATTATTAGCACACTGGCCCCCTTCTCTGACTTACCTAACCTCTGACTCCCACACACTTGCGGTAGATTCCACCTACTGACAAGTCCTCTTGATCCATGTTTTGCCTGGCATGAGGCCACACTTAGTAGTGCTCAGGAATCCATATGTGGGTCTGAGCATCAAATCCACGTCAGATGCATGCAAGACAAGCACTTTCATCATTGCACTATGCATATAGTCATTTTTCATATTTTTCCAAAGAAATTTAAAATTTCTGGGAACATTGGCAGTACATGAATAAGCATTCTTTATAGAATATGTATGACCTAGTGTTTCCAACTAGTGGGAATATCCCATTGAAAGCAGTAGACTGCATCATTCCTAGGGGCTATTGAATTGTCAGCTCGGATATGCCACTGACCAGATTACAGATGAGTAATGAGTGTATATCTTAGGAAGGCAGCGTGGAATAAGTAGGGGTTCAGGACCACGTGACTAGAGACCTTTTCCTAAAGTAGAAATAATAGCAACAACTCCATTAATAAGTTAAGGAAATCGAAACCAATAGTATAATCCCATAGTCTTATCTAGACCACCTGTGATTGCTCTTTCATCAGCGGTCTGTATGAAACACTAAATGCAGATTCTTTTTTGCCAGCTCTTGGTCAGAAATTGCAAACTGACTTGAATGTACTTCAGGGATCTGATGTTGGGGGAAAAGATCAGAGATATGGGCCAGGAAGTCAAGAAATCATTGAAGACTCTTACCTTGATACTGAATGATTCGGGGTGAGTTGGTATGGGAATCCATATCTCAGGGGTGGTTAGGGGAAGTCAAGGGATAAGCTATGAATAAAGCTGGTTTCTCCCTTCTGAGCCCGAGGGCAGTAGGGTGGGTGGGGGTCTATGCTAGGTATCCCAAGGGCCTGAATAAATCAGAGCTGGAGTGTAGAGCCATTGTGCCTTAAGGTTTGAGTGCCCACCTTTTGTTATTTCACCATGAGAGTGAAACTTCTTTTTACTACCATTGCCACCAATTTGCTGGTGCTTAAATTCCTTTTCCAGGACTCAGACATTTTTCTCCAAATATTACGAGGAGAAAAAATACCAATGAGATTCCTCATGAGAGAGGAAACCTTGAATTCACAGCTGGCTCCATGCATACACTTTTGCTTTGATTTGCACTGTGAGTCACACTGGGTTGTAGCCAGAGGCTGTTCCCTGCCTTGTGTGGTGTTGCCCTGGTTAGTGCTGGTGGATGATTCTGGGAATTCAGCTGGAGCCTCCTTCATGCAAAGCCTGCGCTCAACCTCTTGCACTCTCCCCATCCCTGAATTTTGGATTTTGGGCAGCGCGAAACTCAATCATCTCCAAATCCTGGATGTAAAAGTTGAAGCTAATCCTGATGGCAAAAGCATGGACATAAGGCTCTCCATCAGAGCCTCCGTCACCCTGTAAGTTTGCTTTTCTTTTCTGGGATTTGGGAGGAGGGCGTGGGCCCTGGAAAAGGGCTCCAAAAGTGCACAGACACTTTCCCACACACTGCGTGGCCCTGAGTTTTGGTGTCTCCATCTGTAAACTGGACACATTTTCAGTTCCAAATCCTTAACCTTTAACATGTTCTTACAACCCATAACCAAGCCTTTCAAAAGAGAACCCTCTGTTGTAAATAAAATATAAATAACTGAGAAGACATGAGCATATTTTCACTGGATCACTTGTCTTCCTGTTGATCATTGATTTGCTTGAGCGGGCACCAGTAACATCTCCATATGTCCTGTCTCATGCTAGTAGAGCCCAAGGGCATCTGCTCGCTCCAGGAACATAAAGAGCCTCAAACCATTCCATCAAGTCATGGGAATGAGGTCTATAATTGTTACTGGTATTTGGCATATCAAATACGACACGGGTAGCTTGCCAGGCTTTGCCGTGCGAGTGGCATACTCTAGTAGTCACCTCTCATTTTGAGCATTTATTGATGAACCACAAGGCTCTGCTGGCGTGGCAGGCCAGGGCATATTTTACTCTGGAAAAATTTTCTATGACATTATTTTGTCTCCAGAG
Source organism: Cryptotis parvus (assembly GCA_021461705.1). Lineage (NCBI taxonomy): Eukaryota > Metazoa > Chordata > Mammalia > Eulipotyphla > Soricidae > Cryptotis > Cryptotis parvus. The sequence goes on from JAJIBD010025087.1 coordinate 34,098, forward strand.
AGTCTCTCTGATTAACAGAGGCTGTGATAGATTTGATATGGACAATTAAGAAAAGGTAAAGGAGCTGAAGTCCAATCAAGAAAAACTTTGGTGGTGTGTAACTCATGGTGATTCAATAAAAAATTAAAAAGAAAAATAAGGAAAGGTTTAGGTAAATGTGAATAGACCTATGAAAGTATAAACCTACATTTTATTTTATTTATTTTTAATTTTTTATTTATAAATTACAAAGATATACAATTAAAAAGTTCATATTTGGGTTTTGGTCAAACAGTGTTGCAGCACCCATCCCGCCACCAGTGCCCATCTCCCACCACCAACGTCCCCAGTTCCCTCCCCCTCCCCCAGCCCTGCTCCATGGCAGGTTCTTTATTTCTTTCCATTTCTCTCTTTTTCTCTTTTCCTTCCCCCTCAGACTATGGATTACAGAACATACATTAAAGGGTTGTCATGTGTATCTTTTTGCCTCTATTTAATGCTCAGTTCTAGGTTGGCATTAGTACCCTCAACAATTGTTAGCACACTGTTCCATTTTCTGTCTTACCTAGCCTCTGAATCCCACACGTTTGTGATAATTTCCACCTTTGACAGGACCTCCTGATATATGTTTCACTTGACCTTGGATATTGGTATCATAATATGTACCTATATATTTATGTTATGCAGATAAATGCAGTCATTCTGTATCTGTCTCTCTCCTTCTGGCTAATTTCGCTCAACATAATCTTCTCCATGTCCATCCATTTGTAGGCAAATTTTATAACTTCTATTTTCCTAACAGCTCCTAGAAACAATAGACACATATAGTAGAGTGGCAGGATACAAAATCAACACGCAAAAGTCGGTGGCTTTCCTATATACAAATAACGAAAGAGAAGAAAGGGATATTAAGGAAACAATTCCATTCACAATTGTGCCACAGAAAATCAAATACCTAGGAATCAACTTACCCAAGTGTGTAAAGGACCTGTACAAAGAAAACTACAAGACACTGCTCCAAGAGATAAAAAGAGGACACAAGGAAATGGAAACATATTCCCTGCTCATGGATGGGGAGAATCAACATTGTCAAAATGGTAATACTCCCTAGAGCTCTGTACAGATTCAATGCAATCCCTATAAGGATACCCATGACATTCTTCAAAGAAATTGACCAAACAATCCTGAAATTTGTATGGAACGATAAACCCCCAAGGATAGCTAAAAGCAATCCTCGGGAAAAAGAAGATGGGAGGCATCACCTTACCCAACTTCAAACTGTACTACAAGGCAGTAGTAATTAAAACAGCATGGTATTGGAATAAAAAACAGACCCGTGGACCTATGGAATAGAATTGAGTATCCTGACACCCAACCTCAAACACATGATCATTTAATCTTTGATAAAGGTGCAATGAGTACATTTTATTTTAAAAAGAGTATATAGATTTAGGTTAAAAGTGTTATATTATTAGTAATGCCTTATTAATAATGCTTAAGTATCTGAATTTATAAGTAAAAGTGTAATAAATATTTATATGGAGCAAAAACACAACCTGAAAAGACATAACCCTTTTTCAATATGATGGAAGCATTTACTCATTGTAAAAAACACAAAATCCCATAGCAAGCTAGGACTAAACTGAAACTCCTTAATTCAGTACTAAATTATCATATTTACCACTTGTGAAAGGTAAAATACTTTCATTTTAAGTACCAAAATTATCCTCTGTACTTCATTTAACTCTCATCAGTGTTAACTCTCATCATATTAGTTATGTGGACAATGTTTAGAAGTTGGTATGAGCCAGACCCTCCTGGCCAGGAGAAGCCACCCACAGTGTCAGCCATGTGCCTCCCACATGACTCTGGACACTGCTGGTGCTGCTCCCCTGCTGGGAGAAGGGGCAACCCGGGGGAAGCAGGTGGGAAGCTTGGAGACCCTAGCCTTCTGCTCACCAGAATCTCTCCCTGCACGTCTATCCTTGACTAGTTGGTTAATTTGGACATTTTCCTGGACATCCCGTACACTGCCGTAGTTCAAGATTTTTTTTTGTCTGAAAATCCCTCACTGGTCCTGGGAAAATGCAGGGAAGGCTCAATCAGCATCAAGCTCAATGGGTAAGGCCCATTCACCAGCTGAACAGGTCAAAGGCAAACTCATTCCTTTACTTGAAAAGTGATAAAAAAAAGAAAAGAAAAGAAAAGTGATCAGTGTGGTGAAAATAAATTCAGACTTTGTGGTCAGTCAGACCTTGGATCCAGTAATAGCTATAGCACTAATGTGAGTTTGTGAGTAACTTGGACGCTCTGAGCCTCAATCTGTCCATGGAACTGGGTATCACAGTAATACAGAAGACTGAGCTCCCAGGAAAGACTAGAAGGGCCTCGCGTGGGGCCTTCTTCATGCTAAGCTCTCAGTCATTATATCAATGCAGCCTGTGTTGTTCCTTCATGATTTGAAGGGGCTGTTGACTTCTAAAGGCAGATTTGGTTCATTTCACCTTTCAGCACTGTTGGTTTTCACTTCATAGGTCTTCTTCTTCTTCTTCTTCTTCTTCTTCTTCTTCTTCTTCTTCTTCTTCTTCTTCTTCTTCTTCTTCCTCTTCCTCTTCTTCTTCTTCCTCTTCCTCTTCTTCCCTCTTCTTCTTCTTCCCTTCTTCTTCTTCTTCTTCTTCTTCTTCTTCTTCTTCTTCTTCTTTTCTTCTTCTTCTTCTTCTTCTTCTTCCTCCTCCTCTTCTTCTTCTTCTTTTTTCTTCTTCTTCTTCCTTCTTCTTCTTCTTCTTCTTCTTCTTCTTCTTCTTCTTCTTCTTCCTCTTCTTCTTCATCTTCTTCTTCCTCTTCTTCTTCCTCTTCCTCTTTCTTCCTCTTCTTCTTCTTCTCCTCCTCCTCTTCCTCCTCCTCCTCCTCCTTCTTCTTCTTATCCTTCTTCTACTTCTCCTCCTCCTCCTTCTTCTCCTCCTTATCCTTCTCCTTCTCACTTCATAGGTCTTCTTCTCCATCTTCTCCTTCTCCTCCTCCTTCTTCTTCTTCTCCTCCTCCTCCTCCTTCTTCTACTTCTCCTCCTCCTTCTCCTTCTCCTCCTCCTCCTCCTCATTCTTCTCCTTATCCTTATTCTTCTCCTTCTCCTCCTCCTCCATCCCCCCCTCCTCCTCCTTCTTCTTTTTTTTTTTCTTTTTTTTGGGGTGCACCCAGTGATACTAAGGGGTTACCACTGACTCTGCTCACAGAAGTTAACCCTGATGGTTCTCAGGTGACCAAATGGAATTCTGGGGATTGGATCAGAGCTGGCTGCATGCAAGGCAAATGCTCTACCCATTGTACCATTGCTCTGGCCCTCACTTCATAGTTTTGTATTGTGGGTCACATATGGTGGTTCTGGGGACTACTCCCTCCTTTTTTTTGGGAGTTGCTCCCAGAGGTGGCCTGAAACCATGAGGTGCTGGATCTGAAACCCAGATATCTGCATGAAAAATCTGTGCTTAACATGTTAGCTCCCCCAATCCTACTTCATGTTGACCTGGTTGTGCAAGATTGGCCTTGAAAGATGGTAGAAGAGGAGAGGGAAAACACAGCCATGACCAGAGTGAAATGGCAGAATGCAAGATCGCACTCTGGCCCCTCAGCTCCCCACACTCACATTCTGGTCTCCCCTGGTTCCAAAGGTTACAGCACAAGCTTCTCTAAGATGTCATTGGCTTACCTCTCTTCCAAGAAAGATTCATGACTGCTGTCATAGGAAATGTGTGTGTGGGGGGGCTTTGGGGTTGGCACAGAGGCCTGAGCTTTTAGGACAGCAGGGGCAGCAGTCCAGGGAACTCCTCCTGCTTCACAGAGACCCTGTCCACCTGGGAAGAGGTCATTTCCCTCAGCTCTCCAAATCCTCCCTGTCCTTCTCTTCCCCCTGTTTGGCCCCTAGGCCTCCCTGGTTGACTTGGCTCTGCCTGGCCTGGCCCCGCTCTCTCTGCTCACACACCTTGGCCTCCCGGCACCCCTCTCCTTACTCACCAGATGTGTGCTCTGCTGGTCTGCTGCTGGGGGTCATTCCTGCATGACCCACCATGACCTGCACCTCCTTTGGGGTCCAAGACCAGGTTCCACACATCTGCTCTCACAGTGACCCTTAGAAGACTTGTGACAAAGTGTCATTAGAGTTTTAGTTGAATGTCTGCTTTATTCATTCTTTAGCCTAAAATGTCCTGAGACTCTGCACATGTCCGATAGACGTGGCTCTAGCACAGGAGAAAATAACACAACTACAGACTCAAACCCTCACTCCTGCAGCTTATTGTTCTGAGGAACAGCTCCTGGAAGAGCCCCGAGTCTGTCAGCAAAAGGGGCCTTCTGGGAAAGGTCAGACTGTGACGAGCCTTGGGCAGAGCAGTGTGCTTCAGGGAAGGGAAGACCTGAGCAGTCAGGGGGGCTGCCTTGAGGTGGCGACAGCAGAGCACTGAAGATGGTGAGGAGTGTGTCTCAGCAAGGAGTGGTGAGTGCTGGGTACCAGGTTTGGAGCTTCTTTTGCTTGATTCATCTCTGGGAACCGGTGGAAGTTCTATAAAGCTGTGAGTGAAAGGATGTGTTCGGATGGACTCTCCTTGTGTCTGGGGTGAGCTGCAGACCAGATGTGGGGCTCTAAGTGATGATCCCACTGGTGAAGGTTCTGTGTCACTACAAAAAGTGGGCTCTGTCGCACCACCTCGTTCATGGCCACATTCATCTCAAACACTGTTATACTGACATGCCAAGCAGCACATCACACTCAATGAATGTAAAGCAGAGGGCACCGTTAACTAAATATATGCTCACAATGTGTATCCTGTAACAACGTATCAGTAATTTCTTATACAAGGTCTTAATAGTTCTATGGTGAGATTGAAAAATGTTCACTAACTTTCTTCTAAGAAAATATTTCTCAATCATTTTTAGCAAATTCCCTATAACAAGCAATATAAAATAAATTCTTGAGGGTCTGTTATAGGGGCAGGCTTAAGTGATGGCTGAGAATATTGGAAATAGTGGTGGAAAGTTGAAATGGGGGGTGCGACAGGGGGTTAAATATAAAATGTCTATAACAACATGAACAACTTTGCTGATAAATTGAATAAAAAGCCCACTAAGGTCAATAAGTTGAATAAGTGAACGCAATAATACAAATGGCCCAATTTGCACATAATAGCTCAGTTAAAGGTCATGACTCTAGCAACAACATTACAAGATACATGTTTTAATAAGCAATATAAGGTAGATTAATCTGTGCCTGCTAGGGGAGCGGGCTTGGGTGGTTGGTGGGAAAAGAGGGTCTTTGGTGGTGGTAAGGGCACATTGGTGCAATATTGACTGTTGCAATATTGAATACTTGAAACAACTATATTGTGAACAACTGTCTTCCCGTTGTTCATCGATTTGCTCGAGAGGGCACCAGTAACATCTCCATACATCCTGTCACAAGCAAGTGTAGCAATCAAGGGCATCTGCTTGCTCCAGGGACAGGAAGAGCCTCATACCATTCTTCAGGTCATGGAATTGAGGTCCATAATTGTTACTAGCTTTTGGCATAACAAATAAAACACGGGTATCTTGCCAGGCTCTGCCATGTAGGTAATATACTCTCAGTAGAAGGCTTTCATCTCAAGCATTTACTGATGAAACTTATAGGGGAAAGATCAGGTTTTCTCTTGGGTGGAGCCCTGAGGAACTATGGAGTCTGGATGTTGAGAATGACTGACCGCATGATGTGTGGGTTGCTCTGGCTTCATGTTAGGCTTACTGGGATGACGGGTATCAGTTAGAACTTGTCTAGAACTGTATACAGTGTATAAATGTGAAAGATCCTGGGAAGGACCTTATCCTAAAATCAGTATTATCTAAGAATATCGATAATATTTATGGCCTCGCGACCGCGCCACAAAGGAGCGCCGGGTCTGGTGTGGGGTGGGTCTCTCTTCCAGGGGAAGCTGGCATGGAGGTTGAAGAAAGGGTGGAGCCCAAATCTCCGCTCTGAGTCTGGCAAGTTGAAAAACTTTTTAAAAAGGTGGGTTTTGTACCCTGGAACTCACCTGAACTGGGTGTCACCCATGGTACAGCTCCCCCATTTCCTCTCTCTTCCTGCAGGAATCCTGTACTCAGCAGCCAGGGGAACACTGTGCTCACCTTCAAGCAGAAGGTGTGCTCTCGGTGCTGGAGAATGGGGTGAGTCCCTGGTCCTGGTGCTCTGCAGCAGACCTGGCATTGGTAGCCGTGGTCACTCTTCCTGACCATCTGCAGCTGTAAGCAGGAACCCACGTCTGCTTGGCGCAACATTCACTACAACTCAAACATTTACCACATCCATATGGTTCCTTCTTAGCCTCTATAGTTTTCCTATAGTTAACACAACCTCTCTTACTTATAATTGCAACAAAGTCTTATTATAAAAAACAAGCTGTGTTTTTCTATGAACAATAGAAATAAACTTTGTCAACTACTCAATTAATTCCAACACCCAATCCAGCCTTACTGAACAGACTTTCTCACTGGCGCATCTCCTGAAACTATGTGTGCCAGGAACATCATCCCAAATCCCCAGAATAAACTGGAATTCCAGAGGTCCTGAATCTATCCCTGGGGAGAGGGGCAGAAATTGGTGACTACTGATAGGAAAAGCCCCCAACTGTCTCTGGGAATTACTAAATTACCCTCAATTTAGTAATTGAACCCTCACACCTCAATGCATGATCCTTCCCCCTTTACCTCCATTCTCCTGAATACTCCAAGGAATGCAAATTAGAGTTTCACCACAGTGCACAACTGAAATGACATTTTAATATCACAGACTAACTTGGCGTCTTGTGCACACACACGTGCTCGAGCGTGCCGCAAAAAGTTCTTATTTGGTTTGCAGGGTCACTGGCATATCTAAAATCCTTGGCTTCCAAATTGATGTCTCTATGTGGGAGTAGCACATCCCAAGCTCCTAGGACTTCTTCTGTGTGGGTTTGGGGGCTGCAGCAGCTGTGATCTCAGATTAGGGATTTCTGAGACATTGCTCTTGAATCCTAAGGGTCATAGGCTCTGAGAGACCATGCAAGGGCATTCCTATGGACGCCAGCAGATACTCACCTGCCCTCCTTTCCCCACCCCCTTCAGGCCTGCCATTTGCTTCCATTTTTGTTGGAGTCCCAGACTGGTGTCATCATCAAGAGACTCCTAGGTGAGTGCAGCTGCAGCCTGGGGAAGCTCTTTCCTGTGCCCTTCCCAAGGCCTGGAGGCCTGGAGAGGCAGAAGGACCTTCTATCCTGAGACCTAGAGGGTTGAAGGGCTCTGGGGGCTTGGAGACCTCTCTACTGCGGACTCATTGCTAAAGTGACTAGATGGAGTGGCCCATAATAGGAGATGGACCGGATGGAGATTCTAATTCTGGTTATTCTACTGAGGGACGGTGAGACCTGTGATGTAACCCCTTCCCCCTGGTTAGCTCCTGCATGAAGAGGCTGCTCCCTGCTGAGATGGGCATTAGGAGAGGCACCATAGGGCCTTTCAGCAGGGGCGATGCCACCAAGCCAACTGCTGCTTCCCTGCTTAGGAGGAGCTGAGTGTCTCAGGCACTGGGTGCTCTTGGTTTCCATGGCCTCCCAGCAGGGCTGGAGATGCCAGGCTATGCAGATGAGACAAGTGGGGTCAGTGAAGGACCCACATCTTGCACCCTTCTGTGGAAAGAGCTCAAGGTTCCATCTCACTGGATCCTCACGATAGCCCAGGGAGGTTGTGAGGAATAACCAAGAACAAAGAGGAGCAAACCAAGATGGCAGTACATCCTAGGTATCCTGGTGTCTGACCACAAGAAAGTGGCAGTCACTGTGCTCTGGCTACTTCTGACTGATACTGTGGTCAGCGACTGTTAACCTTGACCCAACAAATGAAATCACGCCCAAGTCCAGGAGATAAATCTAAGGCGGTATGTGTGGGGACAAGCGAGGTGCTGCCCCTACAGGTGAGTGGCTAACTTTCTTGTCCAGGCCACGCCTCCTTCCAGTTGTCTCATGAGAAGCCAGTGAGCCGAGGCTCCTCTTGTGTTTTTTTTTTTTTTTTTTTTTTTTTTTTTTCTTTTTTGGGTCATACCCGGCAATGCTCAGGGGTTTCTCCTGGCTCTGCACTCAGGAATAACTCCTGGCGGTGCTCGGAGGACCATATGGGATGCCGGGGATCGAACCCGGGCCGGCATGGGCCAGCCGCTTGCAAGGCAAACGCCCTACCCACTGGGCTATCTCTCCGGCCCCATCCTCTTGTGTTTTTAGACGTGACTAAGTCCTGAACTTGATTCTAGCCTGAGTCCTGGTCCTGGCCTTAGGCTGATCATGGTCATACTCTGAACCCTGAATTTTATCACACTGAGATGCAGCTCTGGTTCTGACACAAAGCTTTCACCTCAGTTACTGAGTCCTGACAGGTTCCAGTGGTGCTTCCAGCCGGGCCCTGCCTGCCCTGGGTTCCTGACCTTGCACTGAGCCCAGCCCCTGCCTTTAGCCTTGGCCTCAGATCAGTGTTTCCACATCTGCCGGAGTTCCTCTAAGAATGGGTGGAGGCATGGAGGGGAGAGGGTGGGGAGTGTCGGGGGGTCTTGCAGAAACCCAGAGCAGAGGCCTGGATCCTCCGCTCTGAGCCCCTAGACTGTGCGGGTGTTGTGGGAACAGGCTGGGCAGCAGATGTTGGGGACAGGCAGGTGCCCAAGGAGTCCCGTTGCTGCCATGCTCTAACCACGGAGTCTCCTTGCAAACCAGATCCAGACCTGGCCAACTTCCCTGGTTGGCATCTCCATCTGTGAAGGTGCTGCCACCCTCAGCTGGAATCAAAGTCTGAGCCAGCCTGGACTATCCTTATAGAGGGACCTTCTGTCCCTTCTCTACTCCAAGCCCGATCCAATAAAAAGTTGTTTCTGCACCTCATGTCACTCGCTGCCTCCTCCACTGGATTGTGGGATGAGCGGAAGGTCTGCTGGTGGTGGCGGGAGGTCAGGACCTAGAGTTGAAAGTGGAATTTGGAACTATACAGCCCAGTCTTTATCACTTGAATCACTTGAATCCCGTTATTCATTGATTTGCTTGAGCGGGCGCCAGGAACATTTCCATTGGACCCTATCACGTGCCAATGTAGCCAAATGGCGTCTGGTTGATTCAGGAATATGAAGAGCCTCAAACCGTTCCTTCAGGGTCTTGACAAGGGAAGTCTGACCATCTTGTAGGTGGGAGGCCACATGATCCTTCTTCGTTTTGGCAGCCTAGGATGGCCGTGAAATTTTATCAGGCACTGCTTGTTTGCCTTTCTTACTGCTGCCGTATTAAGGGCTTTTTGGGGTCAGGAAAATAAACCTTTTTGTTACTGGTTTTGGCATATCGAACACGCATCGGACAGCTTGCCAGGCTCTGCCGTGCAGGCTCTATATTCTCATTACTTTGTGGGGGCTCTCTCAGAGAGGTGGGTAGAATATTGACGGTAATTTGGGAGGTAAATCATGCGGCCGCACAGTGCCAACGGGGAAAGCTGGTTTCTGCTCTGCTGGGTGTATCTGTGTCTTTATATCTTTATATCTTTAAAAAAATGAGAACAAGGGGCTGGAGATAGAGAAAGCAAGAGAGCACAGTGGATTAGGTGGATTAGGTTTACGCCGTATACTTGACTGCCCCCGGTTTAAAATTTGACAACAAAAGTGGCCCCATGTGCTCATCAGGGGAGATCTCTGAACACAGAGCCTGAGTAAGGCCCAGGCAATGCTGGGCGGAGACCACTCCTCCACCTTCCATTTCTCCCCTCTACAAGCAGTGAGTGGGCTTTGTCGCAGAGATGCCCAGCTCCAATACCAGTTCTTGAAGCCATCTGAGCAGGGACAGAGATACCCCTTTAGTAGGATCTGTTGAACACCGACTGGCCATGCCAGCAGGGGGGACAGGACAGTGTCTGTAAACACAGGCCCAGCAGGGCTTTCCTCACTGAGGGGCCTGGTGGAGGGACAGAGGGCCCGTGAGCGAGGAGCAGAGTGAGGACACAGTGACGTGCGGTTTGAGTCCTGTGTCCACGCTGGGCTGCTCTGAGATCCCACAATTGTGCTGCAGGAGCTGTTCGAGTGCACCTGAGAACGCCTGTGGCTTCCAGGACCTGGAGTCACCTTTATCCTCAAGCTAACCCAGAGAGCCCATGTGGCCACATGCAGGCTTCCTGCTTATGTGCTCAGCCCATGGATTTGCTCCCTGTGCCAGCTCCTCTTGCTCCCAGGATACTCCATCCATGGCCCTAATTGCAGCTAGAGTGAGGCTGATGCCAGGCGCTGCCAGAGACAGGCTCTCACTGCCAAGTCCACATCCTGTGTCCATGACATTGGCTTCACTGACAGGGCACCAGTGCAGGCCACCAGCTCGCATCTTTGTTTAATTATTTTTTAAAAAATTGTTTTATTTTGGAATTGAACAGGGAGAGTCTGACAGCCAGCTCTGTCCTGAAGGAGAAATATAACACACTCTGGCAGGGTTTCAGACAGCTCCAGAAAGGAGTGAACTAGATCATTTTCATTGTGTTTTTCTTACTTTTTCTGTGCTGCTAGGGATGGAACCCAGAGTCTCCTACATGCAAGACTGGTGGATACTGCTGAGCCTGGCTCTGGGCTTGGGATAATATTCCTGTTCCCATTTGACAAAAGAGGAAACTGAAGTTCTGCAAGGATTTGGATAGAAATATTAGAGTTTCTTCCATACTGATGGTATGTTTGGGAATCCAGGATGGAATTCACTTGGTTTGGGGAAAAATAGTTGCACATGAGAGTGGTGTCCAGGACACAGATTCAGACAGAATTTCAGGACCTGAAAACACTTGGATTTGTCACTGAGCAAAGTCTCTTTGTAAGAAAGAGACTTTGCAGAGCCAGCTCTGTCCTGTCTCCCCACGCATTGGGTCGCATCCTAGTAGCCCTGAATTCTTGCATTGCTAATGAGGGATTGTTTATCTCCTTCCTATGAGCCTTTTGCATGTGTTTAGGCCAAGGGATTTGTTTCTTCCAAACACCAAAAGATGGTCAGGCAGCTCAGTGGTGAGTTATTTTAAATCCAACCTATTTACACCTGGGCTTGTCATATTTTACAACTATAAGACCCCATACCAGTTAGATTGGACCTAATTCCTCATTCCCCCTAAAGAGGTGTCCTCTAGGAGGAACTGAATGGTACCAGGAAAAGATCCCACCCTGCCTACGAAATGGGACAACACTTGCAATAATAACCTGCTCTGACCCAAAAGTTAGAACAAAGGTCAGAAACAGCAATTTTTGTTCTGGCCTAAGATAAGGAGAATGGGTTTGTAGGGAGCAGAGCACTTAAGACTTGCCTTGGAGCTCAGCCAGCCTCTGGCCATGTCCTACATAGGTCCTGGGATCTCTCACGCATGCAGGTCAGGGGCATGCTGGCCGGACTTGGAGTGTGGATTTGGGCTCCTCCACCCATTCCTCCACCTCCATGTCGGTAGGGCATGGCCACGAGCTCTCAGCCACCACAGCCAATAGCCAGAAGAGAGACACTCCAGACCCACAGCTGCACTGACACACAGCTCAAGGCAGCCGCATGTCAATCTTAGACAATAATAAAGTTTGGATCAGGTCCTTCCTAGGATCTTTCACATTTATACACTGTAATGATCATTCTAGTTGCAACAAACTGGAGAGTTTATGGGGGAATGGGCAATTATAATGTGACAGTAGAACTCACCTTTGAACATGCACATAGAGACATCATAAACCATTAATATCTGTAGGGCAAACCACAAAGTGTAAAGAGAAGAGAGAAATATAAGGACAGAGACAGAGAGATAGAAAGAGAAAGAATATGTGCCTGTAATAGGGGCAATATGGGGTAGGATGGGGAAAGTGTTTGAATGTGGGTGGTGGGAATGGGCCACTAGTGGAGGGCTGGGTGCTGGAACACTGTATGACAGAAACCCAATTATGAACATCCTTGTAATTGTATATCTCACAATGGTATAATAAAAATTAAGAGGAAAAAAGACTTGCCTTGGAGCAGAGCAAGGCTGTTTGGTGTTGGAGATAGGACCTTGAGGGGGATAAAGATGATCGGTTTGGCAGGGGGTGCATAGTTTGGATACTATGACATCATCTCCCCATGAAAGATTACCCGGTATATTAATATCAGGTATAGTTATATGCCTGTCTATCTTGCTGTGTTTATACAAACAAAACTAGATATACTATTGAAATTATTGTTTACCAGAATAGGGAGAGAGAAAAGCAATGCTCTGCTTTAGCATCTCAAGATGCTTGGACCACAGGGATGTGGTGCCCCTGGGGATTTGCACTGGTAAGAAGAACCAGCCAGTTTTAACCTTTGATTACAGCCTGCCCCCCCAGCCTTGGGAGACGTTTTGAATCTTTTTGCAGTTCAGGATTCGTGCACATGTGAGTGAGAGTCTGGCTGCTGGTGTGGCGGCCAGAATGTGTGTAGGAGTTGTTCTGGAGTGAAGTTGGAAAAAAGCTTTTGTATTTTCTAGGCTGGGCTCGTGACTCTTTGTTCATTGGTCCAAGGGGATGGTCATTGGTACTGAGGATGACCAGGGAACCGATGGACCCAGATACTGTTGGGAACCCCAAACTGTCCCAACACTCATGAAAGAGAGAGAGAATAGGAAAGAGAATAGAAGAGAAAGAATATGGGGGAGAGAGAGGGAGAGAGAGCATAGGAGAGAAAACCAGTAGAGCCATGAGTATGAGCAACTCATAGAGAAGCTGGAAGAGCAGGTACAAAGTCACAGTAGGGAGAGAGCAGCGGGCAGTCAGGGTCACAGCAGCCAGAAGGTGATTAGAGTGGACAGATACTGGAGGCTGAACTACTGCTGTTCCTGTTAGCTGAGCTCACAGCTGTCTTGAACCCTGAAAGCCTGGGGGATCCCTAAGAGCTATAGGGGCCCCCACCCTTCAGAGAGCAAAGGGGCTGCCATCATGGTCAGCTGGCAATTGCTGGTTCCACGAGGAACCCCGGGTCTCCCCATGCCTGTGTCCAGCTCTGCCTGCCTCTGCTCCAGGACACAGAGTTCCCAGGTAGGCACGCCTGCTCCACTGGTGGAAAGACAGGTCAGATTCCACATACCCACAATTGGTTCCCATTGGTCCAAGGCCCCCCCATATTCCTGAGTTTCTGCACTTGGTGGAAATCATCAGGATTTGGAGCAATGAGCTGGACATCGGTGCTGTAACTGCTGGCTGGTGAGATGGTGACTGTGTAGCCGCACGGTAGGTGACATTGTGGGTTGGGTACAGATGAGCAGTGCCTAGTCTGCTGTCCTGCGCTCCCATCCTGTCACTCTGCAAAGTTTTGTGTGTGGGATCCCCCTCCCCCAAGAAGGAGACCCGGGTTCTTAGAGACTCAGGACTGCATGGCTCCCACCCCACTGCAATTTGCCCTGGGTTCTCTCGGGTGAACGCTGCCTCATGGGTTGAATCTCTTCTGTGACCCCTGTCCTGGCCTGGGACCAGCAGCCTCTTGGAAAATCTCAGGCTGGGGTGCTGAGGGGACAGCACCAGTTGAAGCAGAAGCACATGGTCTAGTCGACCCCACCCACACCATCATCATTATCAACTGTCTGCCCTTGAGTCGCTTAGCTGCAGTAAAGCAGGGATGCTAATGTTAGGGTGTGACTGAGCTCTCAGCTGGGAGGTCTTGGCATGGAGGTTGGGGGAGGGTCACAGCACAGAACTTCAGGAGGAAACACCTTTGTTTCTGGCTCTCATTTCCCAGAGCAGTCGGGACTGCCCTAATGTCCTCTAGCCCAGATTCTTTGAGTCAAATTTTCTAGGGATACAGTTTAAGCATCTGGCATCTATCTTTAAAGTTGGCTCCCCTACAAAACATAGAAACACACACACACAAACACACACACAAATTGTGCTGAAGACTAAATATATATAAAGTATATAAATATATATAATCACATCAAACATGCTTCTTCAGTAACATTATACTCCTTTTTGCAAATGCACTCATCAGATTTAGCCAATTCTAGCTAAATTAGAAAGAAACAGTGAAAGAAGGAAATTACTGAAGTTAATGTAACTGTGAACCCCAGGTCAGGCCCTGGAACTTTTCAAACCTCCTACCAGGAGATGACACCTTAGAGCCTTGAGCCTGCTTATAGGCCTGTAAGGTTTCGGGCGAAGCTCCAGAATACACAGCACAGGTCAGAAGGCAGGAGGCCAAGGTGAGTGTATAGATGCTCATGTACGTGTGTTGGGGGCGCTGTGTTTGGCTTGGGGGATACATATTCTGGCTCCTCAGTCTTGGCTTTATGTGCCAGTGGACTTGGCCAAAAGTCCTTCTCCTTCTTCTCCCTCGTCCCACTCCTCCTCTTCCTCCTCATTCTTCTTCCTCCTCATTCCTTCTTCTTCTTCTTCTTCTTCTTCTTCTTCTTCTTCTTCTTCTTCTTCTTCTTCTTCTTCTTCTCCTTCTTCTTCTCCCTTCTCCTTCTCCTTCTCTTTCTCCTTCTCCTCCTTCTCCTTCTTCTTCTTCTCCTTCTTCTTCTTCTTCTTCTTCTTCTTCTTCTTCTTCTTCTTCTTCTTCTTCTTCTTCTTCTTCTTCTTCTTCTTCTTCTTCTTCTTCTTCTTCTTCTTCTTCTTTTTCCTCCTCTTCTTTTTCTTCTTCTTCCTCTTCACTTCTAGGTTCACACCTGGTAATATCAGGGTTATTTCTGCCTATGCACTAGGAATTACTCCTGGCACTGCTTGGGGGACCATACAGGATGCTGGGGACTGAACCCGGATCTGCTGTGTGAAAGGCAAACATTCTACCCACTGTAGTATCACTCCTGTCCAACAGCAGTAATAGTTAAGCTTCTAACTCCACTTGGGCCCCAATATCCCAAGGCCCCAGAGGACGGTTAGTCAAGTGACTTTACTGGTAGCTGACCCAGAGCCCCTGAGGATCACATCCTGGCTTATCTTGCGCAACTGGTAGCTTCACACAGGTAGCTTGCCATAGAATTGTTTTCTTTGGAACATCCCTGTTTATCTGGGTACCAGGGCTTGCTTCCTTGTGGGCTCTTGCATTCTTTAGCTGCCATATAAGGGCCCCTCTATCAAGCAGAATCCCAAAAAGAGAGAAGTGGAACAAGGTTTCTTAGCATCCTCCTCCTTCAGATTCTGTGAGGTAAATTTCGGCCTGATGACTGCTTCATGCTCGTCTTTAGCACAATTTGGAGGCAAGACACAGAAATCTGGGTCCTTGGATCCACTGGGATTAGCTAAAAATTTGAAGATCACAAATGATCTTGATAGTAGGTAAAGGGATATACATGATAACCCCCAAATTGTATGTATGTATTATGGTGACTGTACAAAAGAGAGAGCGAGGCGATAGAGAGAGAATGCCTGCCATAGAACAGGCTGTGAGAATGGGGACAGTATCTGGGACACTCATGTTGGGAAGGGTAAACTGGAGGAGGCTTGGGTGTTGGAATACTGTGTGGCTGTTACACAATCATGAACAGCTTTATAATTGAATATATCATGGTGATATAACAAAAGTTTTTAAAAATGAAATGATAAATGTTGCTACGAGTGTCTAGTTGGCTATGAGAATGTAGGCTCGTGCATGGTGCACACTTAATGTTCATGGCTGTGTTTGGTGGTGACTTCTCTGCGGCACTGTGCTAGGTACAGACCACTGCCTAGGTGCTGCGTTTCACAAGAAATATCTTTGGCTCCTCAGGAGTTCACAGTCCTTTAGTGACTTCCCCCAAAGCATCCTATTTTTGATATGTAGGATTCCCTAGGAGAAGCAATATGAGTTTCCAAAGGCAGAAATATGGAGATGTGGGTTTCCCCTTACCCTCAAGTCGGCTTTTAGTTCATGTGGTGCCCCACTGAATCTAGAGTGACTGTGTGAAGGACCTTGGGTGAGAAGATAAGAAGAGGAAAGGAGGCAACAGAGAAGCCAGCTGCGTTTTCAATATCACAACTCTCCACTCACAAGCTCCGTGTCTCTGCCCAGCCTTGCTTCAGCTCTCAGACCTGGGCTGCGCCTTGCAAACTAGGCAATAACCACACTTTTCCTGAAGAGTGTAGAGTGGTCAGAGTGAGAGTGAGAGGTGCTTATAGATGATCCCTTTCCTCTAACTCTATAGACCAAGATGCTGCAGTGCTCAAAATTGGTTCTCTTGTGTGGTTTGCTTGTTGGGACCGCACCATCACTTCTTGGAGACCAGAGTGATGTAGTGGACAAAGAAGCATCTGGTGTTCAGGATGGACTTAAATGTAAGTTAACCCGTGAAGTCTGACCCTGTCAGCCTTCTAAACACTGACTTTGTTACTATAGACCTGCAGGGGTGCTAAAAGGTAATATTGATATAGGCAGGCAGAGAGGGAAGGTCCCCATGACAATTAACTTTCTAGAAATAAATCTATTAGCCCTAAGCTTGTCCAGACCCACCTTACGGATACAGAAAACAAACCTGATAGGTCTTTCACCAAGAACAAACCCAAGGAGACTGCCCAGTTCTTTTTTTTTTTGAGCTTTTTAAAAATTTTTTATTATACCACCGTGGAAACATATAATTAAAAAGGTGTTCATAATTGGTTCTTGGTAATACAGTATACCAGCACCTATCCCTCCACCAGTGCCCCATTTCTACCACCAATGTACCCCACCCCTCCCACCCACCCCCAGGCTGCCTTAATAGCAGGTACCCCAGTTTCCTCTCATTCTCTCTCTGTCTCTCTCTCTGTCTCTGCATCTCTCTCCCTCTTATTTTATACATTGTGGCTAGCCCTGCAGATATTTAGAGTTTATCACTTAAGTCTCTTTGTGTATATTCAATGGTGAGTTTTAATCTGCCATTACCATTTCCCATATTTAGTAAAACACTGGTATCTATTTATATCCTATTAATGAATGCAGTCATTCTATATCTGTCCTTTTCCTTCTGACTAATTTCACTCAGCATGATAGTCTCCATGTCCCTCCATTTGCAGGTAAATTTCATAATTCCATCTTTTCTGACAGCTGCATAGTATTCCATAGTGTAGATGTACCACAGTTTCTTTTTTTTTAACATTTTTATTATACCACCGTGAGATATACAATTACAACGTTGTTCACGCTTGGGGTTTCGGTCACACAGTGTTCCAGCACCCGCCCTCCACCAATGCCCCTCAGCCACCACCCATGTCCCCAATTCCCTCCCCCTCCCACATCCTGCCTAAATGGCAGGTTCTTTATCTCCTCTCCTCTCCCTCTCTCTCCCCTCCCTTCCTCCCACACATTGTGGGTTGCACTACATACACTTAGAAGCCATCATTTGCATTTTTTGTCTGTATTTAATGCTCAGTTCTATGTTAGTATCAGACCTTTAGACATTTATTCACACATGTTCCCTTCTCTATCTAAACTAACCTCTGACTCCCACATGCTTGTGGTAATTTCCACTTTCGGTAAGATCACCTAGTATATTTATGTCATGCAAATAAATGCAGTCATTCTATGTCTCTCTCTTTCCTTCTGACTAATTTCACTCAACATGATTCTTTCCATATCCATCCATTTATAGGAAAATTTCATAACTTCATTTTTTCTGACAGCTGCATAGTATTCCATTGTGTAGATGTACCACAGTTTCTTTATCCAGTCATCAGTTCTCGGGCATACTGGTTGTTTCCAGGTTCTGGCTATTGTGAATAGTGCTGCTATGAAAATAAAAGTGCGGATTGTGTTTCCGCTGTGTGTTTTTTTGGCTTTCCAGGGTATATTCCCAGGAGCGGTATGGTTGGGTCAAAGGGGAGCTCAATTTCTAGTCTTTGGAGGAATGTCCATATTGTTTTCCAGAAAGGTTGTACAAGCTCGACATTCCCACCAACAGTGTATGAGAGTCCCCTTTTCCCCAACATCCACGCCAGCACTTGTTGCTTTTACCCTTTTGGATATGGGCCATTCTCTGGTACCACAGTTTCTTTAGCCAGTCCTCTGTTCTCGGGCATTTAGGTTGTTTCCAGATTCTAGCTATAGTGAATAGCGCAGAGATGAATAAAGAAGTACAGATAGTGTTTCTGCTATGTGTTTTTCGGTCTCTCGGTATATTCCCAGGAGCGCTATTGCTGGATCAAATGGGAGCTCAATATCTAGTTTTCGGAGGAATGCCCATATTGTTTTCCAAAAGGGCTGGACCAGTTGGCACTCCCACCAACAGTGGCTGAGAGTCCCTTTTTCCCCACATCCACGCCAGCACCGGTTGTTCTTGCTGTTTTGGATGTGTGCCAGTCTCTGTGGTGTGAGATGGTACCTCATTGTTGTTTTGATTTGCATCTCCCTGATGATTAAAGATGAAGAGCTTTTTTTCATATGCCTTTTGGCCATTCGAATTTCTTCTTTTTGGAAGCTTCTGTTCATTTCTTCTCCCCCATTTTTTGATGGGGTTGGCTGTTTTTTCTTGTGGAGTGCTACCAGTGCCTGATATATCCTGGATATTAACCCCTTGTCAGATGGGTATTGTATGCCCAGTTCTTGATGGATTAACCATCAATGACCCAGCCCACAGAAGACACCAAAACATTCCGGGCTGGGAGATTAAACCCTATAAAAGCCACAATATTAAACCTTAATCCATAAAGTACATCAAAAGAAAATATAGGAAAAACACTCCATGACATTGAAGTAAAGGCATCTTCAAAGGTGAAACATCACTAACAAAGCAATTGGAAGAAAAGATAAACATATGGGACTACATGAAACTAAAAAACTTCTCAAAAGAAAAACACCTCAAAAGAAACAGTGACCAAGATACAAAGACAATCCACAGAATGGGAAAGAATATTCACCCAATACCCATCAGACAAGGGGTTAATATCCAGGATATATCAGGCACTGGTAGAACTTTACAAGAAGAAAACAGCCAACCCAGTCAAAAAATGTGGAGAATAAATGAACAGAAACATTGACAAGGAAGAAATTTGAATGGCCAAAAGGCATATGAAAAAATGCTCATCATCACCAATCATCAGAGAGCTGTAAATCAAAACAACAATGAGATATCATTTCAGACCACAGAGACTGGCGCATATCCAAAAGAGCAAGACAACAAGTGTTGGTGTGGATGCGGGAAAGGGGACTCTCATCCATTGTTGGTGGGAATGTTGACTGGTACAGCCATTTTGGAAAACAATATGGACATTCCTCCAAAGACTAGAAATTGAGCTCCCCTTTGACCCAGCCATACCTCTCCTGGGAATATACCCTGGGAAGCCAAAAACACACAGTGGAAACACCATCCACACTTTTATTTTCATAGCAGCACTATTCACAATAGTCAGAATCTGGAAACAACCAGTGTACCCTAGAACTCATGACTGGATAAAGAAATTTTGGTACATCTACACGATGGAATACTATGCAGCTGTTAGAAAAAATGAAGTTATGAAATTTTCCTATAAATGGATGGACATAGAAAGGATCGTGTTGAATAAAATTAGCCAGAAGGAAAAAGACAGATATAGAATGACTGCATTTATTTGCATGACATATATATATATGTATATATATATGTGTGTGTGTATGCATATTATGATACCAATATCTAAGGTCAGACAAAACTTGGGTCAGGAGGTCTTGTCAAAGGTGGAAATTACCACAAACATGTGGGAGTCAGAGGTTAGGTAAGACAGAGAAGGGAATAGCGTGCTAATAATTGTCGAAAGTGCTAATACCAACTTAGAACTGAGCATTAAATACAGGCAAAAGATACACATCATAACCTCTAAATGTATTATTGTAATCCACAATGTGTAAGAGAAGGAAGAGAGAGAGAGAGAGAGAAAAGAGATAAAGAACCTGCCATAGAGGCAGGCTATGGGAGGGGGAGGAATTGGGGAGGTTGGTGGTGGGAAATGGGCACTGGTGGAGGGCGGGTGCTGGAACACTGAATGACCAAAACCCAAACATGAACATCTTTGTAACTGTATATCTCACAGTGGTATATTAAAATATTAAAAATAATAAAAATATTACTTTCTTGACTATTCTTGTATGGGCAACTGAAATCTTCTGCCAATCTTATCATCAAAAGATTGTAACTTGTTTCTCAAGGTACTTCTATAACTATGAGATAATTTGTTGTTTTACGACTTCGTTTTTTAATTAAAAATGTATTTTAATAACCATGAATTACCAAGCTATGAAGCTATTCATGATTGAGTTTCAGGCATGCAGTGGTAGAGCACAAATCCCTTAACCAGTGTCCCCATCCCTCCACCAATGTCTCCTGGTGGATCATGTGGTACTAAGGATCAGAAGGAACTAAGGACAATCTAAGGGCAACTGAGGTAAGGGAAGTAAATACAACAGCTACCCAGGAGTCAATGTTATTCTAACTCCCATAGTACCAAAGCATAGCGTTAGGAATCAGACTCCAGCCCTCTGGAGGCAAAGCAAGTCCCTCAGTCCTTTGAGTTAGCTGCTGCCTTTTGTGAAATCATCATATTCTTAGCATATTCTTTGTTAGATTGTTGATTTTATTATTGCTTTGTATGAACTCATTGGAAACAAAGCATTAGCCCTACATGGCCTACATGTTTTAGCTTCCAATTTAATTTATTTTTAATTTATCGTATCACTGTAAAATGCACCAATCCAAAGCTTGTCATGACTGGGCTTCAGTCATGAATGTTCCAACACCCATCCCTTCACCAGTGTACATTTACCATCACAATGTCCACGGTTTCCCTCCTGCCACCCCAGGCCCAAGCCTGCCATTCCATTATGGCAGACTCCCCAACACCTTCTCTCCCTCCTCCTTCTGAGCATTAACTTTGCAATGTATTGAGAGGTCTGAGAGGTCATCTAGACCAGCCTATGATTGCTGTTTCATCAGCAGAGTGTATAAAATACTTAATACAGATTTCTTTTTTTTTGCAGCTCCCAGGCAGAAACTTCAGGAAGATGTTCTTTGGGGAGTGATCACGGATATTGTCTATGGAACTAAGGACTTGTTGAAAGCAGTCATCGTGGGACCTGAATTATCGGAGTGAGTTTGTAGGGAATCCATGTCTCAGGGGTGGTGAGGATAAGCAAAAGACTGAGCAGTGGATGAACCTGGTCTCTCCCTGCTCAGCTGGGGGCAGGGGATGGGGGATGGGTGTCTAAGCCTGGTGCCTCTGGACCCAAGTAAATTGAGCTGGAGTGTAGCGCCATCATGCCTTGTGGACCGAGTGTCATTTCACCATCAGAATGACGCTTCTCTTCACTACCATCGCCACCAGTTTGCTGGTGCTTAAATTCCCTTTTCCAAGGACTCAGACATTTCTTCTCCTAATATTGCTGAGGAGAAAAATCTCAGTTGGTGTCTGAGAAAGGAAACCTGAGTTCCCAGCTGCCTCCACACATACAGTTTTGCTTTGATTAGCATTGGGGGTCCCACTGGGAAATACCCAGGGGCTGTTCCCTACCTTGAGCTCTGTTGGTTACCCCTGTCAGTGCGGGTGGAGCATTTTGTGGTGGGGATTACACTGGAGCCTCCTTCATGCAAAGTTTGAGCCTCACCTGCTGCACTCTCCCCATCCCTGAGCTGTGGATTTTGTACAGGGTGAATCTCACTAATATCCAAATCCTGGATGTGGAATTTAAAGCTAATCCTGATGGCAAGAGCTTCGACTTAAGGGTCCCCATCAGTGCCGACATCACTCTGTAAGTTCACTTTTCTATTTTGGATCTGGGAGAGGGCGTGTGCCCTGAGAAGGGCTTCAGAAGCACACAGACACTTTCCCACACACTGCCTGGTCTTGGGTCTTGGTGTCTCCATCTGTAAATGGACACATTTTCGGTTCCAAATCCCTAAATTTTAACATGTTCTCACAACCCATAACCAAGTCTTTTTTTTTTAATTTTTTTATTATACCACCGTGAAACATACAATTACAAAGGTGTTCATAATTGGTTCTTGGTAATACAGTATTCCAGCACCCATCCCTCCACCAGTGCCCCATTTCCACCACCAATGTACCCCTACCCCTCCCGCCCCCCCCACCCGCCTTAATAGCAGGTACCCCAGTTTCCTCTCTTTCTCTCTCTATCTCTCTCTCTGTCTCTGCATCTCTCTCCCTCTTATTTTACACATTGTGGCTAGCCCTGCAGATATTTAGAGTTAATCACTTAAGTCTCTTTGTGTATATTCAGTGGTGAGTTTTAATCTGCCATTACCATTCCCCCATATTTATTAAAACACTGGTATCTATATCTTATTAATGAATGCAGTCATTCTATATCTGTCCTTTTCCTTCTGACTAATTTCACTCAGCATGATAGACTCCATGTCCATCCATTTGCAGGTAAATTTCATAATTTCATCCTTTCTGACAGCTGCATAGTATTCCATAGTGTAGATGAACCACAGTTTCTTTAGCCAGTCCTCTGTTCTCGGGCATTTAGGTTGTTTCCAGATTCTAGCTATAGTAAATAGCGCAGAGATGAATAAAGAAGTACAGATAGTGTTTCTGCTATGTGTTTTTCGGTCTCTAGGGTATATTCCCAGGAGTGCTATTGCTGGATCAAATGGGAGCTCAATATCTAGCTTTCGGAGGAATGTCCATATTGTTTTCCAAAAGGGCTGGACCAGTCGGCACTCCCACCAGCAGTGGATGAGAGTCCCTTTTTCCCCACATCCACGCCAGCACCTGTTGTTCTTGCTGTTTTGGATGTGTGCCAGTCTCTGTGGGGTGAGATGGTACCTCATTGTTGCATAACCAAGTCTTTTAAAAAAGATTCCTCTGCTGTAAATAAAATATAAATAATTGAATGACACGAGCATATTTTACTCTGGCAAAATTTCCTCTGGCATTGTTTTGTGTCCTGAGAGTCTCTCTGACTAACGGAGGCTGCGATAGATCAATTCAGACAATTTTGTGCAGTATTCTATATGTAAAACATAACATTAAAATTATTTTTATTGCTCACCTGGGTTGCTCTTTATTTTACAGAAGCATACATAACTATCTGGATTATTGCATTCTTCATGATCACTTTTATCACTGAAGTTTTATACTTATCATGAAGGGTAATAGTGTAGGTTCTTTAAGAGAGGCAGGAATATGAGCATACGCAGTAGAATCATTTTGGGTTCCCTGTGTGCTTTCTTCTTTGGCTTGAGACCTTGAGATTGTTAGTAAATACCATGCCTTTTTCATTTTAAAATAGAGATGATAGAAAATAGTTGGATTTTTTCCCTCTGGGTGTTTTCGTAATGAGCAATGATTTGCTTAGACTGGTATAACAAATTTTAAAATATATCATTTTTATTAAGGTACCAGGATTTACAATATCATTAATTATACTTGCTAGACACATGTTGTTCAATATCACACCCATGGCCTTACAGTTTGCTTCACTCCACACTGTCCCTAGGATCCCTCCCAGCTCCCAACTCTCTCCTGGGTCAGCTCAGTTCAATGGAGAAAAGTCTCCAGCATCAAGTACTTTGATTTTCTTTTATTCCCGAATTCACTTGTATCACTTGTCTTCCCGTTGTTCATCAATTTGCTCTAGCGGGTGCCAGTAATGTCTCCATTCATTGGAATGAGGTCCATTATTGCTACTGTTTTTGTCATATCAAATACACCACAGGTAGCTTGCCAGGCTCTGCCATGGCTCTGGGTTCATCCCAGGGGACCCAGAAAAAACTGGGTTCCCAAATTATGTATCTTTACCTTCTACATATGGGACATATTTGCTTTTACATTGTGGAAGTATTGACAACTATACACATACAATTGATAGGGCTAACCTCTGAAATTCCACAAAACTGCAAACTGATAAGCTGAAAAAGTCAATGTTTTTTCAAAACTGTATATCTTTCCTTTGTACAGGTATATAAGATCTTAAATTGATATGATTAATCCTATGCTAGTACATTTTCGAATTTAAAGGAAGTATATGAATCACACAAATATACAACTTATAGTGAGAGGTAAGCTCTCCACCCCAGCAGAGCCTTGCAAGAAGCCAGAGGAACCTCCACACCATGAGGGCCACCATTTCCCACATCTGGACTCCCCACTCGTCAGAACTCCACAAAGCAGAAGAGCTGATCACAAGCACGGCTTGCACCGCTTTTGCGGCCACACAGGCCATCAATAAATGCACAAGATGAGAGGCGATTACAATAGTATACCACCCGCATGGCAGAGCCTGGCAAGATACCCGTGTCATGCTTGATATGTCAAATACTAGTAACAATTATAGACCTCATTCCCATGACCTGATGGAATGGTTTGAGGCTCTTTATGTTCCTGGAGCAAGCAGATACCCTTAGGCTACACTAGTCCTGTACATGTGACAGGACGTATGGAGATGTTACTGCTGCCCGCTTGAGCAAATTGATAAACAACAGGAAGACAAGTGATACAAGTGACAAGTGATCCTTAAAGAACAAAAAAGTCACATAGACAGAGTTTTTCAAATACAATGGAACTATTAACTCATTATTGACAAAATTACAGAATTTCTTAGTAAGAATAAACCAATATTGTTTAATCTAGCACAAAGTAATTACATTCACTGTGAGTGAATGGCAAAGCGCTTTTCACTTGCATCACTTGTCTTCCCGTTGATCATCGATTTGCTTGAGCGGGACCAGTAACATCTCCATACGTCCTGTCACATGCTAGTAGAGCCCAAGGGCATCTGCTCACTCCAGGAACATGGAGAGCCTCAAACCATTCCATCAGGTCATGGGAATGAGGTCTATAATTGTTACTGGTATTTGACATATCAAATCCCGACACAGGTAGCTTGCCAGGCTCTGCCAAAAACACTTTTATTTTATTTTTATTTTATTTAACTCTCATCATTATTAACTCTCATCATTTATATGTCCTGGGATGTTCTAGAAGTCAGTATGAGCCAGATCCTCCTGGCCAGAAGCTGCCCACTGTCAGCATGTGCCTCCCACATGACTCTGGACACTGCTGGTGCAGCTCATGGACCTCTGGGAGAAGGGGCAGCCCATGGGGAAGCAAGTGGGAAGCTTGGAGACCTTCTAGGCTTCTGCTCACCAGAATCTCTCCTGCAGGCCTGGTCTTGGCCAGGGGAAGATTTCCATGGACCTCCTGACTACTGTCAAGATTGAAGATTTCAAGTTTTACAAGCCCTCACTAACTCCCAAAAACTGCAGGAGTGACCCAAACAGTTTCAAGACCAACCTGTGGAATGGGTAAGACCCGTTCATCAGCTGAAGAGGTCAAAGGCAACTTCATTTCTATACCTGAAAGTGATCACTGTGGTGAAAATGAATTCAGACTCTGGCGTTAGTCAGACCTTGGTTCCAGTGATAGCTGTAGCACTAATATGTGACTTTGTGACTAACTTGGCCTCTCTGAGCCTCAGTCTAGACTGCATGAACAGTCTGTGCTCAGCTAGTAGTGTTCTAGCCCATGCTGTTTAATGGTGTTTTTGTTTTTTTTTGTTTGTTTTGTGGCTACACCCGGTGGCGCACCGGGCTTACTGCTGGCTCTGCAGTCAGAGATCACTCCTGGTGGGAAACGGGAAAGCATAAATGGTGCGGGGATAGAACCTGAGTTGAGAGTGTGTGAGGTGAGCTCCCACTGCTCACTATACTCCAACCCCACGGTTCATATATCTTTGAAGCTCATGCACGAGGCACCAGCACACACATTGAGGTTGGTCACATGTGAGTGAAGACTGTCATTATACATTACCCCTTCAGTATCAACAGCAATAAGAATGCTAGCTCTTTTTGTTTCCTTTCTCCCCCAATGTCAGAAAGGAAGACCAGGATGAAATGCTTACCAGTGGTTCTAATTTTGGATCTCCCCAAAATGTCTGCCACCCACTGGAAAATTCCCAAAATGAAGTATTGAAACTTGAAACTTCTCATTGAAATCATTGATCCCTATTCACTCATCCCTATCTTCAGTGGTGTGCTTGATAGAGCACGGTTGGCCCTGAAAGAGGCTGGAGGAGGAGTTGGAACCCCAGCTATGACCAGCAGGAAATGGCAGGAAGTATGGTGGTATTCTGGACCCTGAGCTTCCCGGGCTCAGATTCTGATGTACCCTGATCCCAAAGGTAACAGCATAGGCTTCTCCAAGGCGTCACAGGCTTACCGCCCCTCCACGATGACACATGGCTGTCATAGGAAAGGTATGTGTTGGGCGAGCATTGAGTTAGTACAAAGGTCAGAGTCTTAAGGACAGGACACTAGTCCTACTTCACACAGACACAGAGACCCCTGTCCACCTGGGAAGAGCCATCCCAATCAGGTCTCCATATTCCCCCTGCCCTTCTCTTTCCATGTTTGTCCCTAGGTCTTCCCGGGTGACTTGATTCTTCCTGGTCTAGCCCCCACCCTCTGGTAGTTCCTCTCTCTACTCATAGACCCTTGGCCTCCCAGCAGCCCTTTCCATACTCACCAGATGTGTGCTCGGCTGGTTTGCTGTTCGGGATCACTCCCACATGTCCCACCATGACCTGTACCACCTTTGGGGCTGAAGACAAGCGTCTACTCTCATAATGACACTTAGAAGTCTTGTGACAAAGTGTCATTGGAGTTTTAGTTTACCGTTCATTTTATTAATTCTTTAACCTAGAATGTCCTGAATGCATGAGCCAGGCAGACTCAGCTCTAGCACAGGAGAAACTACCGCAACTACAGACTCGGCCCCTGCTCTCTTGGAGCTTATTGTCCTGAGTAACAGCTCCTGTAAGAGCCCTGAGTCTGTCAGCAAAAGGGGCCTTCTGGGAAAGGTCAGACTGTGACCAGCCTTGGCCAGAGCAGTGCGCTTCAGGGAAGGGAAGACCTGAGCTCTTCTCTTTGAGGAACAGTCAGGGGGGCTGCCCTGAGGTGGTGACAGCAGAGCACTGAAGATGGGGAGGAGTGTGTCTCAGCAAGGAGTGGTAAGTGCTGGGTACCAGGTTTGGAGCTGCTTGTTCTCGGTTCATCTCTGGGGCACCTGGTGGAAGTTCTAGAAAGCTGTGTGTGAAAGGATAGGTATGGACGGACTCTTCTTGGGCCTGGGGTGAGCTTCAGGCCACATGTGGAGCTCTAAGTGATGATCCCACTGGTAGAGGCTCTGTGTCATTACCAAGGAGGACTCTCCACTGCCACAGATGCATCCAAGTGACATTTTGAAAACTATTACGCTGATACGCAAGTAGCACACACATTTAACGGATGTAAAGTAGAAGGCAACAATAACAAAATATATACCTACAATTTGGAGGTAATTTTTTCACCTCCAAATTGTAGGTACAAATTTTGTTATTGTTACACTACTTTACGCCCTCAGAGACCTGGGCCCCTACGAAAGCAGGATGAGAATGCTATTCGGGTCTCCCAGAGAGGAATCGAAAGAGCTATGCTTGGAATATCACGCCTCACTCAAGTGAGAGAAGGAATCTGGAGTTCTGACCTCCGTCGCTATTCCAGAATCAGGGATGCTGTCTTGTTTGCCAAAATCAGATGGGCTGGACATGTAATGCGATTTGGAGACAACCACTGGACTATAGCCGTTACCGACTGGATCCTCGGGATGTGAAAAGATCACGTGGCCGCCCACCTACAAGATGGTCAGACTTCCTTGTCAAGACCCTGAAGGAACGGTTTGAGGCTCTTCATATTCCTGACTCAACCAGATGCCATTGGGCTACATTGGCACATGATAGGGTCCAATGGAAATGTTACTGGCGCCCACTCGAGCAAATCGATGAATAACGGGATTCAAGTGATCAAGTGATACCTACAATGCTTACCTGTAGCAGCAGATCAGTGATTTCTTATAAAAGGCTTAATACCTATATGGTGAGATTGAAATATCTTCACTAACTTTCTTCTGTCACTGTCACTGTCTTCCTGTTCATCATCGATTTGCTCAAGCGGGCACCAGTAACATCTCCATATGTCCTGTCTCATGCAAGTAGAGCCCAAGGGCACCTGCTTGCTCCAGGAACGTAAAGAGCCTCAAACCATTCCATCAGGTCATGGGAATGAGGTCTATAATTGTTACTGGTATTTGGCATATCAAATACCACACAGGTAGCTTGCCAGGCTCTGCCGTGCAGGGTAGCATACTCTTGTAGTCATCTCTAAATCCAGCATTTATTGATGAACCGCTGCGACCAAGCAGCCACATGAGCCGGGCTGTAATAGGTTCTTCTGCTGGGTGGAGTTCTGATGAGGGGGGGAAGTCTGGATGTAGAAAATGGAGGCCCTCATGGAGTGGGGGGGCGTCTGGCTTGTTGCGAAGCTCTGCTGGGGTGGCGGGCCAGAGCTAGAACCCGCCATCCTTTCCCAGTGCCTCGTGAGCGGCTGGGCACAGGGAGAGCCAGTAGCAGCTCTGCCCCATGTCTGAGAGTCTCCAGGTTGCCTAAGGAGGGGGTGAACCGCCCAGGTCGGAAACGGAGCAGGTCAAACTTTCTTCTAAGAAAACATTTTTCAATCACTTTTAGCAAATTGCCTATAAAAGAAACATAAAATAAATTATGGAGGAGCTGCTACATGGGAAGGCTTAAGCAGTGGCCGAGAATATTGGAAGTTATGGTGGTGGGAAGTGGCAATGGTGGTGGGACAGAGGTTGAATATTAAATGCCTGTAACAATTAGCATGAATAACTTTGAAAAACATTGAAATGAAGCCCACTCAGTTCTATAAGTTCAGTAAGTGAATGCAATAATACAGATGGCCCAATTTGCACCTAACAGCTCAGTTAAAGGTCATGACTTTAGTAGCAATGTTACAAGATATATATTGTCATAAGCATTTAAGGTAGATTAATCTGTGCCATAGGGGAGCACGTTTGGTGTGTGAGTGGAAAAGGAGGGTCTTAGTTGGTGCTAAGAGACGTTGATAATAGGGCAGTTGGAATGTTGAAACAACTGTACTGTAAACAACTCTGTAAATCATGGTGTTTAAATAAAGTTAAAAATGAACAAAAATGTGGGTTCTGTGCCCTGGAACTCACCTGACTGGGTGTCACCTGCTGTACAGCTCAGCCCATTTTTTCTCTTCCTGCAGGAGCCCTGAACTCAACAGCAACACTGTGCTCACCTTAAAACAGGGGCCTGTGTCCTTGAAGTTGGAAGAGATTGTGAGTGCCTGCTCTGGTGCCAAGATGCAGGCACACATTGGCAGCTGAGGTCACGCTTTCTGACCATCTGCAGCTTGTTAGCAGGAACCCACCCCTGCCCACTTAGCCTGAAGGGGGCCTGACACGATTAACCTTTTGGGAGTCAAACTCAACATTCTCCATATCTGTGTATTTCTTTTGTTCCTTATAGCTAATATTTCCCTTCAGTTAACAAACCTCAATTACTTATAATCAAAACAAAGCCTCATTTTTAAAAAGTAAGTTTTATATTTTTCTATTAAGAGTAGAAATGAACTTTACCAACCACTCAATTAATTCCTATCCCAAAACCAGCCTCACTGAACCAACTTTCTCACTGGTGAATCTCCCTGACCCATCTTAGCTCAAAGCATGATTCCTAGAGCTCCAGAATCCATCCTTAGAAATGGGTGGGGAGCAGAAAATGGTGATTCCGAACAGGTAAAGTTCCAGGTGATCGTGGGAGTTACTACTTTGGACTGCCACACCTCAGCAGTCCTTCCCCATTAACCTGGATGCTCTTAGCAATGCTGATTCCAGAGTGTCTTCCAGAGTGCAGAAATAGAAATACCTGAGGCCAGTATGCATGCGTTGCAGCACACACACACACACACACACACACACACACACACACACACTTATTGCAAATGTCCTCATTTGGTTCCCAGGGCCTCATTTGTATCTGAGACCTCAGCTTTCCAAGTCCAAGTTCTCCTGGGCGGCGGGGGTGTGGGCGTAGCACAGTCCAGCTCCAGAGGTTCTGCTGTGCTGGTTTTGGGGCTTCCAGCAGCCCGTGTTCTCCAATTTACAGCTTCTAGGCTCCCATTGCTCTTAAATCCTAAGGATCTGAGGCCCTGAGTGGCCATGGAAGGGGCATCTGCACGTGTTCCCAGCAGACACTCACCCGCCTCCCTCTCCTCACTCAGGTGTGCCCTTTGATTTACTGGGCGTCCGAGGCTGAGGCCCATACTGTGTTCAGAAGCTCCGCGGTGAGTGTAGCCACAGCCTGGGGAAGCTCGTTCCTGTGCCTATCCCAAGCCCTGGGCCACTGGAGAGGCAGAAGCACCTTCTTTCCTGAGAAATCATGGAGTTGGGATGCTCTGGGGAACTGGAGACCTCTGTACTGTGGCCCCTTATTGCTGCACTGACCAGGCAGAGTGGCCATGATAGGAGATGGACCGTTTGGAGATTCTAATCCTGACTGTGCTGCTGAGGGGCCTGTGGGGCCTGTGACTTAACCCCTTGCTCCTGCGTGAAGGGGCTGCTCGCAGCTGAGACCTGAATTAGACGCGGCAGCATAAGGACCTCCAGCAGGAGGTGCCGGACATCTTAGGCACTGGGTGCTCTTGGTTCCACAACCTCCTGGCGGGCTGGGACAACTGGGCTGCGGGGACCAGCGATCCTGACCACATCTTGGTGGCCCTTCTACGGGAGAGAGATGGAGGCTCAGTCTCTTAACAATCATTTCATGGATTCTCTCAACTGCCCAGGGGAGGGCCACCCTCATTGTGTCCACTTCATAGACAAACCAAGATGGCAGGACATTGCAGGTATCCGGAGGTCAGTCACACCACAAGGAAGTGGAGGTCACTGTGCTCTAGTTACTCCTGGTCAGAGAGGCCACAAGGGAGTGGCCGTCACTGTGGTCTGCTGCTGTTAGCCTTGTCCCAACAGATGAAATTAACCTGGGTGTCAGTGTGGGGCTCTGAAGATGAAGCTCAGGGTTGAGCGTGGTGCTGCCCCCTGCTGGTGAGGAGCCAGCATTCATGCCCCGCCAATAGGGCTTGGGCTGGACATTGAAGGCTCCTCCAGGGGAACCCACGTGAAGCCAGAGCCAGTCAGGGCTTCTCTTGTTTTTCTAGCAGCGACTGGTCTGAGCTTCATTCTAGACTTAGCCGTGGCATTGGCCTAAGGCTGATATGGTCATACTCTGAACCCTGAGTTTTAATCACACACAGATACAGTTCCATTTTTGACAAAGCATTTGTGCTTTGTGTTCCGGAAGGTGCTTCCACCCAGTTGCTGAGTCCTGCTAGATTCTAGGGTGCCTCCTAATCTGGCCCAGTCTCACCCGGGATCCTGACCCTGCACAGAGCCCAGCCCCCTTCCTTTTTTGCCTTCTTCTCAGCTCAGTCTTTCCACATCTGCCAGAGTTCCTCTATGGAGGGGAGGAGACAAGTAGGGGGAGAGGGGAGGGAAAGTCCTGGAGTCCAGGTAGGAACCCAGAGCTCAAGCCTGGATCCTCTGACTGGACCACAGGCTCTGCGGATTTTGAGGGAACAGGCTGGGTAGCAGATGTTGGGGACAGGTGGGTGTCTGAGGGGTCACGCTGCTGCCATGTCCTAACCATGGGGTCTCCTTTCAGATATTTGAAAGAGTTTTTTGACTAGCAGCCCTGGTTGGCATCTCCATCTGCGAAGGTGCTGCCACCCTCAGCTGGAATCGAAGACTGAGCCTGCCAGGACTGTCTTACATGGGGCCTCCCCTCCCTTCTCTACTCCAAGTCTGATTCAATAAAAGCTGTTTCTGCACCTCCGTGACACCTGCTGCCTCCTGCTTTGGACTCTGCGATGAGGGGCAGGTCTTCTGGGCATTGGCGGAGGCCAGGATGGAGAGTTGAGAGTGAAAGTTGAGTCTTTGCAGTCTTTATATCTTAGAAATGAGGACAAGGTGAGAGAGAGAGAGAGAGAGAGAGAGAGAGAGAGAGAGAAAGGAGAGAGAGAGAGAGAGAGTAGTGGGTTGTTGCAGGACTCCTAAGGGCCGCTGCATCTGCTCTGTATTGCCTCCCACTAAATCACTCCGTAGAGAAGGGGGTAGTCTAAATGTGGCAGTTTATCCGACCATGTATGCTGTACTAGCTGGTATAAATATTCTCCCCATGCTATCACAATCATCGTGGGACTAGCTAGATCTTACCAGCATATTAGCCTGGCAACGTAAGGACACCTAAGTAATTAGACCAGAGAGAAATGCTGTTTGCTTCCAAACAAACAAGCATGGCTCCCTGATAAAATATAAAACTACAATGAAGTAGAGGAGACTTGTGAAGGCTTGGAGAAATATTTAACTGGCATTGGTGTTGATCTTTGGTACAGTGACATGCCATCTCAGAAACCCCCTTCTCTACATTTCAAAGGCATTCCCGGCTCAAAACATTAGCACAGTAAAGGCCCTAGGTGAGATGCAGGGAGGGACTACCTAAGGGCATTGGACCCTCCCTGCTTTCCATAACAATGGGAGGAAGGTCTGAGTTGGGGGGGAGGGGGGTGTATAAACTAGCCGGTTCCCACTCTCCCGGGCTTCTTCCCGGTGGGATCTCACCTTGTGAGCATTTATTCCCCTTGGAAGTTTCACACGTGGTGGTCGCCATCTTGGCCTACATGTGGCTGGGGTTCTAGCCTGGAATCCTAAGCATCGGGTTTTTCCTTTTGCTGATTTGTATGCCTGAACCTGTGATAAGTAAAGTCTTTTAAAACCGCATCGGACTCCTGAGTGTTCATCCATTCCTCGCCGGCTTCGGAGGTAGAAGGGAACTTCGCTTCCCGGCACTGTCGGGACCCCGGCGGAGCGCACCGACAGTGGGTTAGGTTTGAGCCTTATACTTGACTGACCCCTGTACAATATATGACTACACAAATGGTCCCATGTGCTCATCAGGGGAGATCTCTCAGCACAGAGGCCTGAGTAAGGACCAGGCAATGCTGGTCAAAACCCACCCCTCCACCTTCCCTTTCTCCCCCCTACTAATGCGGTGAGTGATTGTCACAGAGATGCCCAGCTCCAAAACTGGTTCTTGAAGCCACCTCAAGGGAACAGACACCCCTTTAGTAGGGTCTTTGAACACCGACTGGCCATGCCAGCAGGGGGACAGGACAGTGTCTGTAAACACAGGCCCAGCAGGGCTTTCCTCACTGAGGGGCCTGGTGGAGGGACAGAGGGCCCATGAGCGAGGAGCAGAGTGAGGACACAGTGACGTGCGGTTTGAGTCCTGTGTCCACGCTGGGCTGCTCTGAGACCCCACAATTGTGCTGCAGGAGCTGTTCCAACTCCAGCTGAGAACGCCTGTGGCTTCCAGGACCTGGAGTCACCTTTATCCTCAAGCTAACCCAGAGAGCCCATGTGGCCACATGCAGGCTTCCTGCTTATGTGCTCAGCCCATGGATTTGCTCCCTGTGCCAGCTCCTCTTGTTCCCAGGATACTCCATCCATGGCCCTAATTGCAGCTAGAGAGAGGCTGGTGCCAGGCTGTGCCATAGACAGGCTCTCACTGCCAAGTCCACATCCTGTGTCCATGACATTGGCTTCACTGACAGGGCACCGGTGCAGGCCAGCAGGTTGTATATTTATTTAGTTTTTTTTTCACTGTATCACTGTTTTCCCATTGTTCATCGATTTGCTCGAGTGGGCACTAGTAACATCTCCATTAGTCCTGTCACAAGCAAGTGTAGCTCACGGGCATCTATTTGCTCCAGGGACAGGAGGAGCCCAAAAACCATTCTTCAGGTCATGGAACTGATGTCCATAATTGTTACTAGTTTTTGCATAACAAGTAAACAAAACATGGGTAGTTTGCCAGATTTTTTAAAAAATTGTTTTATTTTGGAATGTGAACAGGGAGAGTCTGAGTCCCATTAACTGAAGGAGAAATATGACACACTCGGGCAGGGTTTCAGACAGCTCCAGAAACTAGTGAACTAGATCATTTTCATTGCTTTTTCCTTTCTTTTTCTGTGCTGCTGGGGGTGGAACCCAGAGTCTCCTACATGTAAGACTGGTGGATACACTGAGGCTGACTCTGGGCTTGGGATAATATTCCTGTTCCCATTTGACAGATGAGGAAACTGAGGCTGTGCAAGGATTTTGGTAGAAATATTAGATTTTCTTCCATACTGAGCACTGTCACGCCTATGGATGAAACAAGCTCCCTGCCTGATGGCTTGTTTGGTAAATCAGCATGGAAATTCACCCTTGGTTTGGGGCAAAACGGGGACATGAGGATGGGATCCTGGACACAGATTCAGACAGAATTTCAGGACCTGAAGGCACTTGGATTTGTGACTGAGCATTTGTAGGAAAGAGACTTTGCAGAGCCAGCTCTGTCCTGTCTCCCCTATGTGTTGGGTCACATCCTACCAGCCCTGGATTCTTGCATTGCTAATGAGGGATTGTTTATCTCCTTCCTATAAGCCTTTTGCATATGTTTATCCAAAAGGGATTTGTTTCTACTATAAACACCAAAAGATGGTCATGCAGCTCAGTGGTGAGTTATTTTAACTCTTAATTATTTACACCTGGGCTTGTCATATTTTACAACTATAAGACCCCATACCATTTAGATTGGATCTAACTCCTCATTCCCCGTAGAGAAGGCCTGGATGGTACCAGGAAAAGATCCCACCCTGGCTACAAAATGGGACAACTCTTAGAATAAAACCCGGCTCTGACCTAAAGTTAGAACAAAAGTCAAAAACAGCAATTTTTGTTCTGGCTTAAGATGAGGGTGAATGACCTTGCAGGGAGCAGAGTACTTAAGACTTGCCTTGGAGCAGAGCAAGGACATTTGGTGTCGACACAGGACCCTGAGGGGGATGAATTGATCAGTTTGGCAGGGGGAGCAGAGTTTGGATCCTATGATATCATCTCCCCATGAAAGATTACTCTCTATATTTAATATCAGGTCACGATCACGATCACGATCTTCCCGTTAATCATCTATTTGCTAGAGCGGGCACCAGTAATATCTCAATATGTCCTGTCACATGCTGTAGAGCCAAGGGCATCGGCTTGGTACAGGAACATAAAGAGCCTCAAACCATTATATTAGGTCATGAGAATGATCTAATATAATTGTTACTGGCATTTGGCATATCAAATACAACACGAGCAGCTTGCTAGGCTTGCCGTGCGGGAGGCATACTCTATAAACACCTCCAAATAAAGCCTTTATTGCTGAACCGATGCGGCAGCGGCCGCAACAAACTGTGATGGGCTGGTCGGCTGGGTGGAGTTCTGATGAGAGGGAAGTCCAATGTGGAAAATGGCGGCGCCCATGGAGTGGGGGGGGTCGTCTGGCTTGTTGTGAGGTTCTGCCGGGGGTGGTGGGCCAAGGCTGGAACCCACCATGCCTCCCGACTGCCTCATGAACGGCTGGGCACAGGGAGAGCAAGGACATCGACACCCACCCTGGAGCAGTTTCTTCCTCAATCCGGCCCAGGTATGCTGGTCCAGAGACTCTCAGACATGGGGCAGAGCGGTTCCTTGCTCTCCCTGTGCCCAGCCGTTCATGAGGCAGTCGGGAGGCATGGTGGGTTCCAGCCTTGGCCCACCACCCCGGCAGAACCTCACAACAAGCCAGGACGACCCCCCCCACCCCCCCCCCTTGGGCGCCGCCATTTTCCACATTGGACTTCCCTCTCATCAGAACTCCACCCAGCCGACCAGCCCATCACAGCCCGGATCATCGACACCCACCCTGGAGCAGTTCCTTCCTCAATCCGGCCCAGGTATGCTGGTCCAGAGACTCTCAGACATGGGGGCAGAGCGGTTCCTTGCTCTCCCTGTGCCCAGCCGTTCATGAGGCAGTCGGGAGGCATGGTGGGTTCCAGCCTTGGCCCACCACCCGGCAGAACCTCACAACAAGCCAGGCGACCCCCCCACCCACTCCATGGGCGCCGCCATTTTCCACATTGGACTTCCCTCTCATCAGAACTCCACCCAGCCGACCAGCCCATCACAGCCCGGATCATCGACACCCACCCTGGAGCAGTTTCTTCCTCAATCCGGCCCAGGTATGCTGGTCCAGAGACTCTCAGACATGGGGCAGAGCGGTTCCTTAATATCAGGTATAGTTATTATAGACCTCATTCCCATGACTTGAATGAATGGTTTGGCTCTTCATGTTCCTGGAGCGAGCAGATGCCCTTGGGCTACACTAGTCTGTGAATGGAAGTATGGAAATGTTACTGGTGCCTGCTCAAGCAAATCGGTGAACAACGGGAAGACAAGTGATACAAGTGACAAGTGGCAACTGTCTATGTTGCTATGTTTATACAAAAAATTTAGATATACTATTGAAATTATTGTTTACTAGAATAGGAGAGAGAAAAGTTCTGCCTTAGCATTTCAATATGCTTGGACCACAAGGATATGGTGCCCCTGGGGATTTGCACTGGGGATATGGCTCTTGGTAAGAAGAGCCAGCCAGTTTTAACCTTTAATTACAGCCTGCCCCAGCCTTGGGAGAGGTTTGAGTCTTTTGCAGTTTGGTATGGGTGCACGTGTGAATGAGAGTCTGTCCACTGTGTGGTGTGCCAAAGTGTTCATAGCAGTTGTTCTGGAGTGAAGTTGGAAACAGTAAAGCTTTTGATTTTTCTAAGCTGGGCTCGTGGCTCTTTGTTCATTGGCCCAAGGGTATGGTCATTGGTGCTGAGCATGACCAGGGAATCAGATGGACCCAGATACTGTTGGGGACTCCCAAAGAGCCCCAACACCCATGAGAGATCAGGAAAGTGAGAATAGAAGAGAAAGAAGAGAGAGAGAGAGAGAGAGAGAGAGAGAGAGAGAGAGAATGGGAGAGAGAAAGCAGTAGAGCCATGACTATGAGCAACTCATAGAGAAGCTGGAAGAGCAGGTACAAAGTCACAGTAGGGAGAGAGCAGCGGGCAGTCAGGGTCACAGCAGCCAGAAGGTGATTAGAGTGGACAGAGCCTGGAGGCTGAACCACTGTTGTTCCTGTTAGCTGAGCTCACAGCTGTCCTGAACCCTGACAGCTGGGGAGTCCCTAAGAGCTATAGGAACCCCGCCCCTTCAGATGGCAGGGAGTGCCCTGAAAGTGGTAGAGAGCAAAGGGGCAGATGTCATGGCCAGCTGGCATGTGCTATCTCCAAACAAGAACCCGGGGTCTCCCCATGCCTGTGTCTGCTCTGCCTGACTCTGTCCAAACCCAGAATTCCCAGGCAGGTGCGACTGTTCGACTGGTGGAAAGACAGGGCAGATCCCACAAACCCTCAATTGGTTCCCCTTGGTCCAAGGCCCCCATAACCCTGAGTTTCTGCTTTGGTGGAGATCGTCAGGATTTGGAGCAATGAGCTGGACAATCAGTGCTGTAACCACTAACTCGTGAGAGGGTGATTGTGCAGCCACACGCAAGGTGACATGATGAGCTGGGTACAGTCGAGTAGGACCTGAGTCCACTGTCCTGAGCTCCTATCCTGTCACTCCGCACAGCTATGTGTGGGGGGAGCTACTCCTTCCCTAAGAGGGATACCCGGGTTCTTAGAGACTCAGGACTGCATGCATGGCTCCCACCCCACTGCAATTCCCCTGGGGCTCTCACTGGTGAACGCTGCCTCATGGGTTGAATCCCCTCAAACCCTGTGACCCCTGCCCTGGCCTGGGACTAGCAACCTCTTGGGAAATCTCAGACTCTTCAACTCATACACAGGAACAGGGAATTGCCCTATACTGGGGTGCTGAGGATACAGCACAAGTTGAAACAGAAGCACATGGTGTAGCCGACCCCACCCACACCATCATCATTATCAACTGCCTGCCCTTGAGTCGCTTAGCTGCAGTAAAGCAGGGATGCTACTGTTAGGGTGGAGTGAGTTCTCAGCTGGGAGGTCTTGGCCTGCAGGCTCGGGGAGGGTCACAGCACAGAACTTCAGGAGGAAACACCTTTGTGCCTTGGTGACCCGGTGTGTCATTTCTGGCCCTCATCCCCAGAGCAGTCGAGACTGCCCTAATGTCCTCTAGCCCAGATTCATTGAGTCAAATTTTCTAGGGATACGGTTGAAGCATCTGGCATCTATTTTTAAAGTTGACTCCCCCACAAAACATAGAAACACACACACACACACACACAAATTGTGCTGAAGACTAGCATAAGGCAGTCATCTAGCCAAAATTTACTATGGCCAAAATTTACTGCGGCAGTCTGGAGGAAGAGGACGTTAAGAAAGCCGTGCTCCTCTGCACAGTCTTTTGGGATTCTGCTTGATGGAGAGTCCTTTATATGTCAGCTAAAGAATGAGAGAGCCCACAAGGAAGCAAGCCCTGGTGCCCAGATATACAGGGACATTCCAAGGAAAACAACTCTAGGGCAGCAACATATATATCTGATAATATATAATATAAATATTTATTAAATATATAAATAGATATGATCTCATCAAACATGCTTGCTCAGTAACATTATAATATTGTTTTCAAAGGGCACTCATCAGAGTTAGACAATTCCAGCTAAACTAGAAGATAAACAGTGAAAGAAGGAAATTAGTGGAGTTGAGGACACTATGTATCAGAAGTTAGGCCCTGGATCTTCTCAAATCTCCTGACAGGAGGTGACACCTTGGAGCCTTGAGCCTACTTAGAGGCCTGTAAGGTTTGAGGTGAAGCTCCACAACCCACAGCACAGGTCATAAGGCAGGAGGCCAAGGTGAGTGTTTAGATGCTCATGTACATGTGTTGGGGGCACTGTGGTTGGCTTGGGGGCACAAGGTAACTATGAGGCTAAATGGAGTTGTGGGGGGGAGAGGGACTGACAACTAGATCAGGTACTTCAGGGATACGTATTCTGGCTCCTCAGTCTTGGCTTTATGTGCCAGTGGACTTGACCAAAGTCCTTCTCCTTCTCCTCCTCCTCCTCCTCCTCCTCCTCCTTCTTCTCCTCTTCTTTCTCATCTTCTTTTTCTTCTTCTTCCTCTTCACTTCTAGGTTAACACCTGGTAATATCAGGGGTTATTTCTGCCTATGCACTAGGAATTACTCCTGGCACTGCTTGGGGGATCATACAGGATGCCGGGATTGAACCCGGATCTGCTGTGTGAAAGGCAAACATTCTACCCACTGTAGTATCTCTCTTGTCCAACAGCAGTAATAATTAATCTTCCAACTCCACTTGTGGCCCAATATCCCAAGGCCCCAGAGGACGGTTAGTCAAGTGACTTTACTGGTAGCTGACCCAGAGCCCCTAAGGGTCACATCCTGCCTCATCTTATCCAGTTGGGTAACTTCACACAGGTTGCTTGCCATAGAGTTGTTTTCTTTGGAAAGCCCCTGTTTATCTGAGCACCAAGGCTTGCTTCCTTGTGGGCTCTCGCATTCCTTAAGCTGTCATATAAGGACCCCACCGTCAAGCAGAATCCCGAAAAGAGAGAAGTGGAACAAGGTTTCTTAGCATCCTCCTCCTTCAAATTCTGTGAGGTAAATTTTGGCCTGATGACTGCTTCATGCTAGTCTTCAGCACAATTCGGAGGCAAGACACAGAAATCTGGGTCCTGGATCCACTGGGATTAGCTAAAAATTTGAAGATCACAAATGATCTTGATAGTAGGTAAAGGGATATACATGATAACCCCTAAATTGTATGTATGTATTACAGTGACTGTATGAGAGAGAAAGAGAATGCCTGCCATAGAACAGGCTGTGAGAATGGGGATAGTATCTGGGGACACTCGTGTTGGGAAGGGTAAACCCGGGAGGGTTTGGTTCTGGAATGCTGTATGGCTGAAACCCAATCATGAGCAGCTTTGTAATGGAATATCTCAAAGTTTTAAAAAATGAAGTGATTAGTGTTGCTACAAGTGTCCAGTTGGCTATGAGAATATAGGCTCGTGCATAGTGCTCACTCATGGCTGTGTTTGGTGGTGACTTCTCTGCGGCACTGTGCTAGGTACAGGCTACTGGTGCTGTGTTTCACCAGAGATATCATTGTCTCCCTCTCAGGAGTTCACAGTCCTTTAGAGACTTCCCTCCAAAACATCCTCTATTGATATCTAGGGTTCCCTAGGAGAAGCAATATGGGTTTCCAAAGGCAGCAACTGGGGACGTGGGGTTTTCTAACTTCAAGTGGGTTTTTAGAGCATGTGGTGCCCATCTGAAGCTAGAGAGTCGTGGGAAGGACCTTGGGTGAGAAGTGAAGAAGAGGAAAGGAGGCAACAGAGAAGCTGGTCGGCGTTTTCCATATCACATCTTCTCCACTCACAGGCTCTGTGTCTGCCCAGCCTTGCTTCAGCTCTCAGACCTGGCCTGTGCCTTGCAAACTAGATGATAATCCAGCTTCTCCTAAAGAGTGTAAAGAGTGGTCAGAGTGAGAGTGAGAGGTGCATGATCCCTTTCCTCTAACTCTACAGGCCAAGATGCTGCAGCATTCAAAATTGGTCCTCTTGTGTGGCTTGCTTGGCGGGACCACGGCCTCACTTCTTGGAGACCAGAGTGATGTAGTGGACAAAGCGGCATCTGGTGTTCAGGATGGACTTGAATGTAAGTTAACCCGTGAAGTCTGACCCTCTCAGCCTTCTAAACACTCTGACTTTGTTACTATAGGCTTTTACAGAAGTACTAAAAGGTAATTTGGATATAGGAAGGCAGATAGGGGAGGTCCCCATGACAATGGACTTTCTAGAAATAAATCTATTAGCCCTATGCTTGTCCAGATCCACCTTGTGGATACAGAAATCAAGACCTGATAGGACTTTGCCAAGAACAGTCTCAAGAGACCGGGTCAACCCTCTATGCCCAGTCCTTGATGAATTAACCTTCATGGCCCAGCCACAGAAGACGCCAAAACATTCCGGACTGGGAAGATGAAACCATACAAAAGCCACCTTGAACAAAGGAAATCCATGCATATGTTGCCCGAGCTCATGTACTGCTTGAAGTCACATGGCCGAGCACATGTGTTGCCCACAGCTCCCCTCTCCAGACGTGGACTCTCATGCTTTCATACCTAATGCTGGGATGTGTGTACTGGGGCTTTCCCCACCTGTTAAGATGCCCGCGTTCTCTCTTGAGAGTGTTACTCTCTCATTTTCTCTCCCTCGTTCCCTTCCTCCAAACCTCCAAATAAAATGTTTTACTTCACTTCTCGTCTACTCCTGAAATTCTTGTCTGTGAGGAAGACAAAGAACTTGTAAACCCTGGGGAAGACCTAGGGCTGACTCTCTTTTCCTGCAAAGAGCAACACCTTGCTCCAGCCTGAGTCTTCGTATCCCTGAGAAATGGAGTGGTGGGGGCCAACTCCCATGCTGAGAAGACCAAGTGGATGTCAGGTGTGGCCTAATGGCCACCTTGTGGGGTTGGCAGGACTTGAGGTCCATGCAGTGAAGGGGCTCATGGCAGACATTATCAGTCCTAGCCTACTCAGCGGGTCCCAGGCCACAGAGGCACATCACTCTCTTTTCTCTGCCTCCGTGGTGTCCATTGACATCAATTTCTATTTCTGAGTATGGGCTTATGATGTGGGTGAGATAGAAGCGGGGGCTGGTCTCTGTGTTTGTTCATGATTCCCAGGTTCTTCAAGATTTTCAAGAATTAAAATATTGAATAATAAAAATGCTCAGTCTCAGAATTAGAAAGCAGAAAATTTTATTGAGAAGTTGAGGAGAAAAGGAAAAAGCTTCCCAAGCTGGGAGGAACTTAATAAAGGACTGAGTTAACTATTGGCTCTTTTTGTGATGTTCTTATAAGAAAACCAGGTCTTTGTGTTACAGGTAATGCAGGGAAGTTCAAGATAAGGTTTTTCCTGCAGACCCTTTGAAATGAAAATTGGGATCTTAGAAAATATTACAGAGGATGCCAGAATCTAACACATCTTCTGGTCGTTTGTTGTAGCTCCTTAGAGAGCCCAAGTTCAGAGCAGAATTATATGATGTACACTTATTAACTCTCGATTTTTTCAGTAAAAGCCCAGGCATTTGCAGGAAGTCAAAAACTGTAGGATGGGCCAGTCAAAAACAGGACTGATACAGGAGCTGGTGAGAGTAAATGGAACTTCCTCTTCCAGTAGTTTCAATTCTTGATTAAGTCACTGATTTCCTTAAAATAAGTAATAGTAACTAATACTCTT
Organism: Cryptotis parvus; assembly: GCA_021461705.1. NCBI lineage: Eukaryota > Metazoa > Chordata > Mammalia > Eulipotyphla > Soricidae > Cryptotis > Cryptotis parvus. The sequence goes on from JAJIBD010025087.1 coordinate 76,043, forward strand.
TAACATCATATGATAATGAATTTTTCCATTACTTGCATGAATCTGAAGCATTTCTCAAAGGTAGATTTTAAGACTCCAAACAAACCTTTTGGATGAAATGTTGTCTGTGGGCCACATGTGGTGGAGAAGAGAGAAAGAGAAGCTTTCTTCGCCTCTGCCTCTGCGACCCGGAACCCTCTGGGGAGGCTGGTACTGATAAAGTCTGGGATAGCCCCTGCATGGCATGAACCTCAAGTCCCGCCAGTCACAACTTTTCGGGTGTAAGGAACTAAGGGCAATCTAAGGGCAACTGAACCTTGAGTCAAGTAAATATGATGGATGCCCAGGAGTAAGTGTTATTCAGAATCAGTTAACTTCCTTTTACCAAAGCATATCATTAACTGACTTCCAGTGTCATACAAAAATGATATTGCCTTAAAATAAAAATATGCAAAGGACATAAAGGAAAGAGAAAAGCAATATTTCACAAGGACAGAGTCATCAGAAGATTGGACTCTACATTTACCATGACTGAGTTGGAGATGTTTGTGACTAACAGATAGGGGATGAAGAACGCGAAAGAGAGTTTAAAAATAATCACAGATGTCAGGAGTGCCCCCCCATGAAATTGGGGATGCCCCCAGGAGCGCCATGATGGCTGTAACCTAAGCTCCTTGATGGAGGAGAAAGGAAAACCCAATGTTAAGCCTAAAATGCTTGGAATGATAATCCAATACTGTCAACTTTTTCTCCAATAGTGTTATAGAGTGCCTTTAAAAATATCATCTTCACTACTGTACTTGTATGGGGAACTGAACTCTTCTGCCAACCTTATCATCAAAGATTGTAACTTGTTGAAACATATATCAGGAGGTCTTGTCAAAAGTGGAAATTATCACAAACGTGTGGGAGTCAGAGGCTAGGTAAGACAGAAAATGGAACAGTGTGCTAACAATTGTCGAGGGTACTAATGCCAACCTAGAACTGAGCATTAAATAGAGGCAAAAAGATACACATGAAAACCCTTTAATGTATGTTCTGTAATCCATAGTCTGGAGGGGAAGGAAAAGAGAAAGAGAGAAATGGAAAGAAATAAAGAACCTGCCATGGAGGAGGACTGGGCGGGGGAGGAGGGGGAACCGGGGACGTTGGTGGTGGGAGATGGGCACTGGTGGTGGGATGGGTGCTGGAACACTGTATGACCAAAACCCAAATATGAACTTTTTTAATTGTATATCCTTGTAATTGTAAAAATAAAAAAAAATTTAAAAAAAAGATTGTAACTTGTTTCTCTAGGTACTTCTATAACTATGAAAGAATTCGTTGTTTTATGGCTTCGTTTTTTAATTAAAATGTGTTGAATAACCATGCATTATCAAATATGAAGCTATTCACAATTGCATTTCAGGCATGCAGTGGTAGAGCACCAATCCCTTAACCAGTGTCTCTGTCCCTCCACCAATGTCTCCTGGTGGATCATGTGGTACTAAGGATCAGAAGGAACTAAGGTCAATCTAAGGGCAACTGAGGTAAGGGAAGTAAATACAACAGCTACCCAGGAGTCAATGTTATTCTAACTCCCATAGTACCAAAGCATAGCGTTAGGAATCAGACTCCAGCCCTCTGGAGGCAAAGCAAGTCCCCAGTCCTTTGAGTTAGCTGCTGCCTTTTGTGAAATCATCATATTCTTAGCATATTCTTTGTTAGATTGTTGATTTTATTATTGCTTTGTATGAACTCATTGGAAACAAAGCATTAGCCCTACATGGCCTACATGTTTTGTGCTTCCAATTTAATTTATTGTATCGCTGTAGCATGCAGTATTACAAAGCTTGTCATGATTGGGCTTTAGTCTTAAATGTTCCAACACCCAGCCCTTCACCAGTGTGCATTTACCATCACAATGTCCAGGGTTTCCCTCCTGTCACCCCCTTGCCCAAGCCTTCCATTATGGTAGACTCTCTCTCTCTCTCTCTCTCTCTCTCTCTCTCTCTCTCTCTCTCTCCCTCCCTCCTTCTGAGAATTAACTTTGCAATGTATTGAGAGGTCTGAGAGATCATCTAGACCAGCCTATGATTGTTGTTTCAGTCTGTATAGAATACTTAATGCAATTATTTGTTTCTGCAGCTCTCGGGCAGAAATTGCAGGTGTCTGATCTTGATGCAAAGATCAAGGATATTGTCCATGGAATCAAGAAAACACTTGTGAAACCTGAATTTTGGGGGTGAGTTTGTAGGGAATCCATATCTCAGGGGTGGTGAGGATAAGCAAAGACTGGGCAGTGGATGAACCTGGTCTCTCCCTGCTCAGCTGGGGGCAGGAGATGGGGGATGGGTGTCTAAGCCTGGTGCCTCTGGACCCAAGTAAATTGGAGCTGGAGTGTAGCGCCATCATGCCTTGTGGACCGAAAGTGTCATTTCACCATCAGAGTGACGCTTCTCTTCACTACCATCGCCACCAGTTTGCTGGTGCTTAAATTCCCTTTTCCAAGGACTCAGACATTTCTTCTCCTAATATTGCTGAGGAGAAAAATCTCAGTTGGTGTCTGAGAAAGGAAACCTGAGTTCCCAGCTGCCTCCACACATACAGTTTTGCTTTGATTAGCATTGGGGGTCCCACTGGGAAATACCCAGGGGCTGTTCCCTACCTTGAGCTCTGTTGGTTACCCCTGTCAGTGCGGGTGGAGCATTTTGTGGTGGGGATTACACTGGAGCCTCCTTCATGCAAAGCCTGTGCCTAACCTGTTACTCTCTCTCCCCATCCCTGAACCATGGATTTCGTAAAGAGAGAAAGTCACTAATATCCAAATCCTGGATGTGAAGGTTGATGCTAATCCTGATGGCAATAGCATGGATGTAAGGGCCCCGTCAGTGCCGACATCACTCTGTAAGTTCATTTTTCTATTCCTGGATCTGGGAGAGAGCGTCTGCCTGAGAAGGGCTTCAGAAGCACACAGACACTTTCCCACACACTGCCTGGCCTTGGGCCTTGGTGTCTGCATCTGTAAAATGGACACATTTTCTGTTACAAATCCCTAAATTTTAACATGTTCTCACAAGCCATAACCAAGTCTTTTAAAAAAGACTCCTCTGCTGTGAATAAAATATAAATAATTGAGATGACATGAGCATATTTTACTCTGGCAAAATTTCCTCTGGCATCGTTTTGTCGCCTGAGAGTCTCTCTGACTAACGGAGGCTGTGATAGATCAATTCGGACAATTTTGTGTAGTATGGCATACATAAAACATAACATTAAAATTATTTTTATTGCTCACTTGGGTTGCTCATAATTTTACAGAAACATAGAAAACCATCTGCATTACTACATTATTCATGAGCACTTTTATCACTAAACTTGTATATAAAATCTTAAATTGATGCAATTAATTCCTGCTAGTTTATTTTAGAATTTAAAGGAAGTATATGAATCACACAAATATACAAGTTATGTTATAGTGGGAGGAGGAGAATTAAGAAAAGGTAAAGGAACTGAAACCAATCATGAACAATTTTGTAACTGCATCTCTTCCTGTGATTGAGTAAAAAATCTTTTTTTAATTTATTTTTTTGCTCAAACCCCCCCCGGCAATGCTCAGGGGGTTTCTCCTGGCTCTGCACTCAGGAATTACTCCTGGCGGTGCTCGGGTGACCATATGGAATGCTGGGGATCGAACCCGGGGCCAGCATAGGCAGGCCGTGTGCAAGGCAGACGCCCTACCCTCTGGGCTATCGCTCTGGCCCCTCTTTTTTAATTTTAAGGGCAAATTTAAATAGAACTATAAAAGTATAAACCTTTGTTTTATCTTGAAAAGAATAATGGTTTTATGTTAAAATATTATATTATTTTAATTATATTATTATTATATTAATAATAATATTAAATTATATTAATTTTATGTTAAAATATTATATTATAAATATTGCTTAAGTACCTGAATTAATACAGATTGTAGTATATATCCTTAGAGATCAAAAAGTCACATTGGCAGAGTTTTTTTTTATTTTTAAAAATTTTTTTGAAATATTTTATTGCACCACCTTGAGATATAGAATTACAAGGAGGTTCATGTCTGGGTTTCGGTCACACAGTGTCCAGCACCCATACCTCCACCAGTGCCCATTTCCCACCACCAAAGTCCCCGATTCTCTCCCCCTCCACCAGCCTGCCTCTATGGCAGGGTTTTTTTTTTTATCTTCTTTCTCTTTCTCTCTCTCTCTCTCCTTCAACAGAGTTTTTATTTTTTTTTTATTTTTATTTTTTGCTTTTTTTGGGGTCACACCCGGCAATTCTCAGGGGTTTCTCCTGGCTCTTCATTCAGGAATTACTCCTGGTGGTGCTCAGGGGACCATATGGGATGCCGGAGATAGAACCTGGGCTGGCATGGGCAGGCCGACTGCAAGGCAAACACCCTACCCGCTGGGCTATCGCTCTGGCCCCTCGACAGAGAGTTTTTAAATACGACTGAAATATTAACTCATCATTGACAAAATTACAAAATTCCTTAGTAAGTAAGAATAGACCAATTTTGCTTATTCTAGCACAAAGTAATTACACTCACCACGAATTAATGGTAAAATGCTTTTATTTTATTTCATTTATTTGTCAACATTATTAACTCTCATCATTTTAATTGTCGGGAGGATGTTCTAGAAGATGGTATGAGTCAGACCCTCTTGGCCAGGAGAAACCACCCACAGTGTCTGCATGTAGCTCCCACATGACTCTGGACATTGCTGGTGCGGCTCATGGACCTCTGGGAGAAGGGGAAGCGCAGGGGGAAGCAAGTGGGAAGCCTGGAGACCTTCTAGGCTTCTGCTCACCAGCATCTCTCCTGCAGGCCTATCCTTGGCCAGGGGGAAATTTCCCTGGACCTCCTGACAACTGCCATAGTTGAAGACATGGAGTCTCACAACCCATCACTGAACCAAATAAAATGCAGGAGTGACCCAGCCAGCTTCAAGATCAACGTGTCGAATAGGTAAGATCCCTTTATCAGCTGAACAGGTCAAAGGCAACCTAATTTTATACCTGAAAAGTGATCACTGTGATGAAAATGAATTCGGACTCTGGCATCAGACAGACCTTGGTTCCAGTAACAGCTGTAGCACTAATATGTGATTTTGTGACTAACTTGGCCTCTCTGAGCCTCAGTCTAGCCTGGAAGAAAAGTTGTGCTCAGCCAGTTGTGTTCTACCCCATCCTGTTTTATGGCTTTTTGCTTTTGTTTTGTTTTGTGGCTACACCCGGTGGCGCACTGGCTTACTGCTGGCTCTGCAGTCAGAGATCACTCCTGGTGGGAAACGGGAAAGCATAAATGGTGCGGGGGATAGAACCTGAGTTGAGAGTGTGTGAGGTGAGCTCCCACTGCTCACTATACTCCAACCCCACGTTTCATATATCTTTGAGCTCATGCACGAGGCACCAGCACACACATTGAGGTTGGTCACATGTGAGTGAAGACTGTCATTATACATTACCCCTTCAGTATCAACAGCAATAAGAATGCTAGCTCTTTTGTTTCCTTTCTCCCCCAATGTCAGAAAGGAAGACCAGAATGAAATGCTTACCAGTGGTTCTAATTTTAGATCTCCCCAAAACATCTGCTGGAAATTCCCTCTGGAAAATTCTCAAAATGAAGTATTGAAACTTGAATCCTCTCATTGAAATCATTGATCCCTATTCACTCATCCCTATCTTCAGTGGTTGGCTCTGAAAGAGGCTGGAGGAGGAGAGGGAACCCCAGCTATGACAGCGGGAAATGGCAGGACGTAAGGTCGAATTCTGGACTCTGAGCTTCTTAGACTTGGATTCTGTTGTTCCCCGATACAAAGGTGACAGCACAGGGCTCCAAGACGTCACAGGCTTACCTCCCCTCCATGACGACACATGGCTGTCATAGGAAACGTGTGTGTTTTGGGGGGACAGAGTTAGTACAAAGGTCAGAGCCTTACGGACAGGACACTCCTCCTGCTTCACAGAGACACAGAGACCCCTGTCCACCTGGGAAGAGCCATCCCAATCAGGTCTCCAGATCCTCCTGCCCTTCTTATTCCATGTTTGGCCCTAGGCCTTCCCTGTTGACTTGGTTCTTCCTCATCTAGCCCCACCTGCTGGCAGTCCCTCTCTCTGCTCACACACCCTTGGCCTCCCAGCAGCCCTTTCCATACTCACCAGATGTGTGCTCGGCTGGTTTGCTGTTCGGGATCACTCCCACATGTCTCACCATGACCTGTACCTCTTTTGGGGCTGAAGACAAGCTTCTACTCTCATAATGACACTTAGAAGTCTTGTGACAAAGTGTCATTGGAGTTTTAGTTGACCGTCCACTTTATTAATTCTTTAACCTAGAATGTCCAGAGTGCACTAGCCAGGCAGCCTCGGCTCTAGCACAGGAGAAACTCCCCCAACTGCAGTCTCTGTCCCTGCTCTCCTGGAGCTTATTGTTCTGAGGAACAGCTCCTGGAAGAGCCCTGAGTCTGTCAGCAAAAGGGGCCGTCTGGGAAAGGTCAGACTGTGACCTTTCTGTGAAAGATCAGAGCAGTGCGCTTCAGGGAAGGGAAGACCTGAGCTCTTCTCTTTGAGGAGCAGTCAGGGGGCTGCCTTGAGGTGGTGACAGCAGAGCACTGAAGATGGGGAGGAGTGTGTCTCAGCAAGGAGTGGTGAGTGCTGGGTACCAGATTTGGAGCTGTTTGTTCTCGGTTCATCTCTGGGGCACCTGGTGGAAGTTCTAGAAGCTGAGAGTGAAAGGATAGGTATGGATGAACTCTTCTTGGGCCTGGGGTGAGCTGCAGGCCAGATGTGGGGCTCTAAGTGATGATCCCACTGGTAGAGGCTCTGTGTCATTTCCAAGGAGGACTCTCCACTGCCGCAGATACATCCAAGTGACATCTTGAAAACTATTATGCTGACACTCCAAGTAGCACACATATTTGATGGATGTAAAGTAGAAGACAACCAATAGCAAAATATATAGCCACAATGCTCACCTGTAGCAACAGATCAGTGATTTTTCATACGAGGGCTTAATAGTTTTATGGCAAGATTTAAAAATCTTCACTAACTTTCTTCTAAGAAAACATTTCTCAATCACTTTTAGCAAATTGCCTATAATAAGAACATAAAATAAATTATGGAGTGTCTGCTACACGGGCAGGCTTAAGCAGTGGCTGTGAATATTTAAAATATGGTGATGGAAAGTGGCAATGGTGGTGGGACAGAGGTTGAATATTAAATGCCTGTAAAATTAGCATGAACAACTTTGAAAAGGTTGAATTGAAGCCCACTGAGTTCTAAGTTCAATAAGTGAACGCAATAATACAGATGGCCCAATTTGCACATGACAGCTCATTTAAAGGTCATGACTTTAGTAGCAACGTTACAAGATATATATTGTCATAAGCAATATAAGGTAGATTAATCTGTGCCATAGGGGAGCAGGCTTGGTGAGGGTCTTTGTTGGTGGTAAGAGACATTTGTAATGGGGCAGTAGAAATATTGAAACAACTGTATCACTGTATCACTGTCTTCCCGCTCATCATCGATTTGCTCAAGCGGGCACCAGTAGCATCTCCATATGACCTGTCTCATGCAAGTAGAGCCCAAGGACACCTGCTTGCTCCAGGAACATAAAGAGCCTCAATCCATTCCATCAGGTCATGGGAATGAGGTCTATAATTGTTACTGGTATTTGGCATATCAAATACGACACGGGTAGCTTGCCAGGCTCTGCCGTGCAGGTAGCATACTCTTGTAGTCATCTCTAAATCCAGCATTTATTGATGAACCATACGGCCAGTTGAAACAACTGTACTGTAAACAACTCTGTAAATCAGGGTGTTTAAATAAAGTTGAAAATGAAAAAAAATGTGGGTTCTCTGTCCTGGAACTCACCTGAACTGGGTGTCACCCGCTGTACAGCTCAGCCCATTTTTTCTCTTCCTGCAGGAGCCCTGAACTCAACAGCCAGGTGAACACTGTGCTCAACTTACAGCAGGGGCCTGTATCCTTGAAGGTGGAGGAGAAGGTGAGTGCCTGCTCTGGTGCCAAGATGCAGACACACATTGGCAGCTGGGGTCACACTTTCTGACCATCTGCAACTTGTTAGCAGGAGCCCACCCCTGCCCACTTAGCCAGAAGCTGACTTGGCACTATTAACCTTCTGGGAGTCAAATTCAACATTCTACACATCCGTGTATTTCTTTTGTGCCTTATAGCTAAAATTTCCCTTCAGTTAACAAACCTCAATTACTTATAATCAAAAAAGCCTCATTTTTAAAAAAGTAAGTTTTATTTTTTTCTATGAAGAGTAGAAATGAACTTTACCAACCACTCAATTAATCCCTATCCCAAACCCAGCCTCACTGAACCAACTTTCTCACTGGTGCATCTCCCTGACCCATCTTAGCTTGAAGCATGATCCCAAGAGCTCCAGAATCCATCCTTAGAAAGGGGTGAGGAGCAGAAAATGGTGATTCCGAACAGGTAAATTCCCAGGTGCCCATGGGAGTTACTACGTTGTACGGTCACACCTCAGTGATCATTCCCCCATTAACCTGGATGCTCTTAGCAATGCAGATTCCAGAGTGTCTTCAAGAGTGCATAAATGGAAATACCTGAGACCAGTATGCACACACACACACACACACACACACACACACACACACTGCAAATGTCCTAATTTGGTTCCCAGGGCCTCATTTGTATCTGAGACCTCAGCTTTCCAAGTCCAAGTTCTCCTGGGCGGGGGATGTGGGCGTAGCACAGTCCAGCTCCAGAGGTTCTGCTGTGCTGGCTTTGGGGCTTCCAGCAGCCCATGTTCTCCAATTTACAGCTTCTAGGCTCCCATTGCTCTTAATTCCTAAAGATCTGAGGCCCTGAGCGGCCATGGAAGGGGCATCTCCACGTGTTCCCAGCAGGTACTCACCTGCCTCCTGTCCCTATTCAGGTGTGCCCCTTGATTTACTGGGTGATTAACTCTGAGGCTGGTGTCATGTTCAAGAACCTCCGAGGTGAGTGTAGCCACAGCCTGGGGAAGCTCGTTCCTGTGCCCATCCCAAAACCTGGGACCCCTGGAGAGTCAGAAGTACCTTCTGTCTTGAGAAACCATGGGGTTGGGATGCTCTGGGGAACTGGAGACCTCTGTACTGTGGCCCCTTATGGCTGCCCTGACCGGGCAGAGTGGCCATGATAGGAGATGGACCGTTTGGAGATTCTAATCCTAACTGTGCTGCTGAGGGCCTGTGGGGCCTGTGACTTAACCCCTTGCTCCTGCGTGAAGGGGCTGCTCCTATCTGAGACCTGAATTAGACGCAGCAGCATAAGGACCTCCAGCAGGAGGTGCTGGGCGTCTCAGGCACTGGGTGCTCTTGGTTCCACGGCCTCCTGGCGAGCTGGGACAACTGGGCTACGGGGACCAGGGATCCCGACCATGTCCTGGTGGCCCTTCTCCAGAGAGAGCTGGAGGCTCAGTCTCTGAACAATCATTTCATGGGATACTCTCAACTGCCCAGGGGAAGGCCATCCTCATTGTGTCCACTTCATAGACAAACCAAGATGGCAGGACATTGCAGGTATTCTGAGGTCAGTCAGACCACGAGGAAGAGGCAGTCACTGTGCTCTGATTACTCCTGGTCAGAGAGGCCACAAGGGAGTGGCCGTCACTGTGGTCTGCTGCTGTTAGTTAGCCTTGTCCCAACAGATGAAATTAACCTGGGTGTCAGTGTGGGGCTCTGAAGATGAAGCTCAGGGTTCAGTGTAGTGCTGCCCCCTGCTGGTGAGCAGCCAGCACTCATGTCTAGCCAATGGGGCTTGGGCTGGGCATTGAGGGCTCCTGAGGGGACCCAAATGAAGTCAGAGTAAGCCGAGTTTGATCTAGCCTTAGCCCTGGCTCCGGCCTAAGGCTGATCATGGTATTATCTGAACCCTGAATTTTAATCACACACAGATGCAGCTCCATTTCTGATACAAAGCATTTGAGCGTTGTGTTCCGGAAGGTGCTTTCACTGAGTTGCTAAATCATGACAGGTTCCATGGCCTCACCTCACCGGGGATCCTGACCCTGCAATGAGCCCAGCCCCTGCCTCTAGCCTTGTTGTCAGCTCAGTCTTCCAATATTTGCCAGAGTGCCTCTACGGAGGGGAGGAGACAAGGACGGGCAGGGTGAGGGAGTGCCGGGGACCCACCAGGAACCTTTGAACACAGTCCTGGATCTTCAGCTTGCGCCCCTAGACTTTGCGGGCTTTGAGGGAACAGGCTGGGCAGCAGATGTTGGGAACAGTTGGGAGTCCGAGGGGTCCTGATGCTGCCATGCTCTAACCACGGGGTCTCCTTGCAGACATGTTAAAGAGTTCCTGACCAGCTTCTCTGTTTGGCATCTCCCTCTGCAAAGGTGCTGCCACCCTCAACTAGAATCAAAGCCTGAACAATTTAGGACTGTTCTTATAGTGGGACCCCTTCCCCTGCTCAACTCTGGCCGATCCAATAAAAGCTGCTTTTGCACCTCCATTTCACCGGCTGCCTCCTCCTTATCAACTATAGGATCAGCGGGTCAGTTGTGTGGTCGCAGAGCACTGTATCCAGTTGAAAGTGAAATTTTGGACTATTCTGCTTCGTCTTTTTATCTTAAAATATGAGGACTAGTGGGCCAGAAATAGAGTTCATAGAGGATTAGATTGTACCTTATACTTGACCAACCTCAGTTCAATTATTTGACAGCACAAATGGCCCCGTGTGCCCATCAGGAGAGGTCTCTGAGCACAGAGCCTGAGTAAGGCTTGTGCAGTGCTGGGAGGAAGTCACCCTCCACCTTCCATTTCTCCCCCTACTAAGGTGGTGAATTGGCTTTGAGATGCCCAGTCCCAAAAGTGGTTCTCGAGCCACCGAGTAGGGACAGAGACACTCCTTTAGCAGGATCTGGTGAACAGTGGTTGGTTAGGCCGGCGAGGGACAGGAGAGTCTGTACTGACAGTCCCAGCAGGGCTTTCCTCACTGAGAGGCCTTGTGGAGGGGCAGAGGGCCAACGCGGGAGGAGCAGAGTGAGGATGCAGTGACATCTGGGTTTGATGTCTGTGTCCACACTGGGCTGCCCTGATACCCACCACTGTGGTGCTTGAGCTGATACAGCAGCACCTGAGAAAGTCCGAGGCTGCCAGGACCAGGCTCACCTTCCGCTTCTTCAATCCAACTAATGTGAGTAGTTGACTTTGTCATAGAGATATCCAGCCTCAACCCCAGTATTTGAAGCCTCCTGAGCAGGGACAGAGATATCCCTTTAGGAGGGTCTGGGGAACACCATCTGGCAGACCTGCAGGGGAACAGGACATTTGTCTCTAAGGACAGGCCTAGTAGGCTGTCCTCACTCAGAGGATGGACAGGGGATGGATGTCCTCACTCAGAGGATGGACAGCCTTGTAATGGACAGGGGACCAGTGAGTGTGTGTTTTAGTTCTCAACAGGATACCCAACATATATTGGGGTTCGGAGGGTTTCTTTGCCACATTCAGGGCCAAGGACCATTCCACCTGAAATCTCAGGCTCCTCAACTCAGACACAGGAACAGGGAAATGCCCTATGCCGGCTGCTGAGGGGACAGCACCAGTTGAAACAGAAGCACATGGTCTATCAAATCCATCAGGGCCGTCATCATTATCAACTGCCTGCTCTTGGGGTCGCTCATCTGCAGCACAGAGATGCTACTTTCAAGGGCTGTGACTGAGTTCTCAGCTGGAAGGGTCTTGGCACGGAGGTTTGGGGAGGGTCACAGTGCACAGAACTTCAGGTGGAAACACATTTGCGCCATGTGACCCAGTGTTTCATTTCTGCCTACTCATGCCTCAGGGCAGTCTGGCCTGCCCTAATAGGCTCTAGGCCAGATTCATTGAGCCTAATTTTCTAGAGATCAGTTTCAAGCATCCATCTTTAAAACAAGTTTCCACCCACTCACAGAAACACACACACACACACACACACATATATATGTATATGTGTTATACATATACATATATATACATATATATGTATATATACATATATATATATATGTTATACATATACATATATATATGTATATGTATAACATGCTACATGCTTCCCCAGCAATAATACATTTTTTAAAGGACACTATCCAGAGTTAGAAAATTGAGGTCACTGGAGACCCCAGGTTAGACCCTGCCAGGAGGTGACATTGCAGAGCCTTGGGTCATCCTGGAGGCTTGTAACTTTTGGGGCGAGGCTCTACCCTCCACTGTTGGGGCGGCGTTCACTATTGATACTTGGATTCGGCTGGTACCCTGCCATATTCAGAGCTAAAAATTGTTCTCCCAACCATTGGACAAAGGAACAAGAACACAGCCTTGGAAGTTTAAAGCTCTTTTCTTTAATCTCTCTCCATTCACTCCTCATTCCACCTAACTTCACACACACCACCAAGTCAAGTAAAATCTGCTAGAGATATATACTTTACAAAAGGTTGGGGAAAGGGGGTTACAAGAGGTCCTGGACCTTAATTCCAGAAACAATGAGGTGATTAAAAAAAAACCCAGGGGCCGGAGCTATAGTCCAGTGGGTAGGGCATTTGCTTTGCATGCAAATGGATTCCTGGCATTGCCATATGGTTCTGAGCACTGCCAGGAGTAACTCCTGAGTGCAGAACCAGGACTGACCCCTGAGCATTGCTAGGTGTGACCCAAAAATAAAAAAAAATCCTCCTTTCCCAGGGCAAACCACCAGGTGGACCTCCCCTCAAAGATGGATCTTGTTCTAGGGCTATAGGCCTAATGCCCAGGACAATAGGCCTAATGCCCCAGGACAAGGGCAGAACCTGGCATGTTATTTTCTCCTCTCCTTAGCTGTTAAACAATCATCTTAATAATACTTCTAGTCATTTTGTGTAAACACAGCAAGAGATACACATTTATCTACACCCTGGACTAAACTTATGGGGTGATCATTCCCGGGACATCTCACAATATATACCAGAATACATTCCTCTTGCCAAGTAATTTTATCCCTAATCCTCATAGGTACTTTTGATCTATTGCTTATCTTTTGGTTTCGGCAGAGTTTCTTCCATGACCTTACTCTTAGCTTATAATATTGCTCAGAACATTAGTCTGTCCTATATCGAGGCCAGGGTACCTTACTCATGGGTTGCCCTGGGTCCATCCAGTAAATAATGGGACCCTCCTTTTGGGGTATAAGGAATTAGAATCAATCTAAGGGCAACTGAGGTTTTAAGTTAGGAAATATAATGGATGCCCAGGAGTAACTAATTCAGAGTTAATTCACTCATATCACAACTACATAGCCTTTACTGTCTTCCTGTGTCTATACAAAAATCCTTTGTAATAGCATAAGAATATGTAAAGGACATACAGGAAAGAGAAACAACATTTCATTTACAATACAAAACCCAGGACTGGCAAGTAGGCGACTAGGGCTGTGAACAAAGGGTAACCCAATAACCCACATACAGAACAGAAGACAGGAGTCCAGCTTGAGGATAAGGATGCTAATATATGTGTGTTAGGGCACTTTTGTTGGCTTGAGGGGCACAAGGTAATGCAATGAGGCTTAATGGAGTTGTGGGGAACAGGAGATTGACAACGAATGGGCTTTTAGAGCATGTGGTGCCCCACTGAAGCTGGAGAGCCCGTGGGAAGGTCCTTGGCTGAGAAGCGATGAAGAGGAAAGGCGGCAGGAGAGAAGCCAGTTGGCGGTTTCCAAATCATAACCTCTCCACTGGGTCTCTGGTCTCCGGCCCAGCCTTGCTTCAGCTCTGAGACCTGGACTGTTCTCTGTAAACGAGGTGATGACCATACTTCTCCTAAAGAGCGTTCAGAGTGAGAGTGAGAGGTGCTTATACATAACTGTACAGGACAAAATGTTGCAGCTTTGGAAGTTGGGATTTTTTGTGTGGCTTGCTTGCCAGGACCTCAGCATCACTTCTTGGAGACCTGAGTCGTGCTGTGAACAAGATGGAATCTGGTGTTCAGGATGGGCTTGAATGTAAGTTAACCCATCAAGCATCCCCCGCCAGCCTTCTAAACACTCTGCATTATCATAGACTTGTCCAGGAGTGCTACAGAGGTAATTTCAATTACTGATTATAGACTTTGGATAGTTTTAATTCCTGGACAAATCACTTCTTTCCTTAAAAGAAGCAACAATTAACAAACACTATTTAACATCATAATGAACTTTCTCCAATACATGCATGCATAGGAAGAATTCCTTGTTAGATTTTAAGATTCCAAAGGAATCATTTTTGGGTGGTGTTGTTAGTGGACCCCGTGGAGGCAGAGAAGGGGGAGAAAGAAGCTTTCTACTAATCTGCCTCTCCCTCCCAGAGACCCTCTGCAAAGTCTGGGATTGATAAAGTCTGCGATGAGCCCCTGCAAGGCGCTGACCTCAAGTTCTGCCAGCCCCACAAGGTGGCTGTCTAGCCACACCTAGTGTCCTTTTGGTCTTCGAAGCTTGGGGATTTTATCCTCACCACCTGATTTCTTGGGGAGCCATGGACCCAGGCTGGTGTGAGGTGTTCTCTTCGCAGGAAAAGGAATGTCAATCCTAACTCTTACCCAGGCATTACAGCTTCTTTTCTACCTCACAGAAAAGAATTTCAGGAGAAGATGAGCAGTGAAGCAAGCAGACTTTATTTGAAGGCTCTTTAAGGAAGGGAAGGAGGGAGAAAATGCTTGGACCGATAATCCAACACTATGTCAACGTTTTCTCCAACCGTCTTGTAGAGTTCCTTAAAAAATATTACTTTCACTACTGTACTTGTATGGGGACCTTAAATGTGCCAATCTTATCATCAAAAGGTTGTAACTTATTTCTGTAGGAACTTCTCTAATTATGAAAGAATTCATTGTTTTTATGACTTAATTTTTAATTAAAATGTATATTGGATAACCATGAATAACCAAGTTATGAAGCTATTTATGATTGAGTTTCAGGAATACTATGGTAGAACACCAATCCCTTAACCAGTGTCCCTGTCCCTCCACCAATGTCTCCTGAGGAATCATGCGGTATCAGGAATCAAGCTCCAGCCCTCTGGAGGCAAAGCAAGTGCCCCTCTCCTTTGAGCTAGCTCCTGCCCTTTGTGAGATCATCATATTCTTAGCATATTCTTCTGTAAGATTGTTGATTTTATTATTGAATTGTATTAACTCATTGAAAACAAAAGCATCAGCCCTACGGGCCTAGGAGGCTTTGTTTTTCAAATTGGATTTATTTATTTTTTTAAGTATTTTATTATACCACCGTGAGATATACAAATAAAAAGATATACAATTAAAAAGTTCAAGTTTGGGTTTTGGTCATACAGTGTTTCAGCACCCGTCCCTCCACCAGTGCCCATCTCCATACAAATAAAAAGATATACAATTAAAAAGTTCATGTTTGGGTTTTGGTCATACAGTGTTTCAGCACCCGTCCCTCCCACCAGTGCCTATCTCCCACCAACAACATCCCCGGTTCCCTCCCCTTCCCCAGCCCTGCTCCATGACAGGTTCTTTATTTCTTTCAAATTGGATTTATTTTTAATTTATTGTTTTACTGTAGAATACACCGTTACAAAGCTGTTCATGATTGGGCTTCAGTCAAACAATATTCCAACACCCATCCCTTCACCAGTTGTACATTTACCACCACCAAAGTCTCCAGTTTCCCTCTCACCACTCCCTGCCCCAAGCCTGCCATTGTGGTAGACATGTTTTTTTCTTTCTGTATTTCTCCTTCTGAGCATTATATTTGCAACACAGATACTGGAGGTCATCCAGACCAGCCTATGATTGCTCTTTCATCAGCGGTCTGTATAAAATACTAAATGCAGATTGTTTTTGCCAGTTCTTAGTCAGAAATTTCAAATTGACTTGAATGCACTTCAGGGATCTAATCTTGGACGAAAGATCTAGGATCTTGCCCAGAGTCAAGAACGCATTGGAGACTTTCATCGTGAGCCCTGAATCTGTGGGGTGAGTTCGTGTGGGACTCCATGTAGCAGGGATGGTGAGGGGAAGTCGAAGACTGAGCAGTGGATAAACCTGGTCTCTCCCTGCTGATCCCAAGGCGGTGATGAGGTCTCAGGCAGGGGCCTCTGGGACCCAGGTAACTCAGTATAGAGCCATCAGGCCTCATGGGCTTAGTGGCCCCCTATGTCATCTCACCCTCAGAGTGAAGCTTCTCTTCACTACCATCTCCACTATCATGTTGGTGCTTAAATTCCCTTTTCCAAGGACTCAGACATTTCTTCTCCAAATATTGCTGAGGAGAAAAATCTCAATTGGCTCTTGAGAAAGAAAGCCTGAGCTCACAGCTGGCTCCACAATTCAGTTTTGCTTTGATTTTCATTGGGGTTGCACTGGAAATACCCAGGGCCTGTGTCCGACCTTGTGCTCTGGTGTTATGCCCACCTGTGCTGCCGGACATTTCTATGTCTGGGATTAAACTGGAGCCTCCTTCATTCAAAGCCTGCACTCAAAGCCTTGCCTTTCTATTCCTGGATCTGGGAGAGGAGGAGTGCCCTGGAAGAGGACTTCCAAAGCACACAGATACTATCCCACACGCTGCACGGCCTTGGGCCTTGGTGTCTTCACCTGTAAACTGGACACATTTCCAGTTCCAAATCCCTTTAATAACCTTTAACATGTTCTCACAACCCACAGCCAAGTCTTTCCAAAAAAAAAAAAAAAAAGAATCCTTTGCTGTAAATAAAAAATAAATAGTTGAGATGACTTGAGCATATTTTATTCTGGCAAATTTTCCTCTGGCATTGTTTTGTCTCCTGAGAGTCTCTCTGACTAACAGAGGCTGTGATAGATCAATGCGGACAATTTTGCGAGTATGGCAACCATTAAGACATATATAAAACATGACTTTTAAAAATGACTTTCTTTTGCTCAGTATGACTTGCTCATAATTTTACAGAAACATACATAACCCTCTGGACTAGTGCATTCTTCATGAGCACGTTCATCACTGAAATTTATACTGATCATGTAGGATGATAGTGTAAGTTTGATAGGAGAGACGAGAACATGAGCACAGTAGAAGAACCATTGTTATTTATGGGTATGTTGTGTGCTTTGTTCTTTGGCTATGAGACCTTGAGATTTTTATTAAGTCCCACTCCTTTACATCTGAAAACAGATGATAGATAATAGTAGTATTATTTCCTCTTGGCGTTTTTGTTATGAGTAATGTTTTGCCTGGCTCTGGCACAGCATATTATAAAAACATTTTTCTTAAGATACTAAGATTTACAATATTGTTAATTATACTTACTATCCACATATCACACCCATCACCTTAGAGTTTGCTTCTCTCCACACTGTCCCAAGGGTCCCTACCAACTCCCAACTCCCCTTCCAGATCAGTTCAATTCAATGGAGAAAACTCTCCAGCTCCAAGGACTTTGATTACCTGTTGCTCCCTTTTGTGTTTCTTTATATTCCACATATGGGGCATGCTTCCCTTTACATTGTGGAGGCGTTGACAACTACACATATACAAATTGTTAGGGCTAATCTCTGAAAATCCAGAAAGTTTTAAATTGATAATAAGTTGAAAAAGTCAGTATTTTTCCAAAACTGTATATGGTTCCATTTTATAGGTATATTTTAGAATTTAAAGGAAGTATATAAATCATACAAATATACAATTTTTATTAAAGTGGGAGGAGAAGAATTAAGAAAAGGTAAAGGAACTGAAACTCAGTCATAGTTGGGGTATGCTGGGGGCCCCAACAAAATCCGGGGAGCAGATACAGGAAATCTTGGTGGGACTTCCACCTGTCGGGGCATTCTGGGTGCCCCCCAAAACCTGCAAGCAGGGTATAGGGGATCCCCTTCTGCCCCAAGGGATCGGCAGTCACCCAATGGAAAAAAAATGCTAGAATCCAGCAAAGTTTCAAAAGACTTTACTCTCATAGGTTCTGGTATACAATCCAATAATAGGAAAACCCCAGATTTTAGGTTCGTGGCTGGGCCCTGGCCACATGTACATTTAGAATCCTAGGCCAAGATGGCTGTCACCCTGTGCTAAGGCCCAACAGGAAAGAGAACAGAGAGGAGGAGAGAGGACGCAGAGGGTGAAGGGAGCCAAAATGGCCAAAAAGCCATCTCTCCTTTCTTCTAGCTTATTTTATATATAAAAGCCCGCCCCAAACTTCCAGCCCAGTCTATCATAGGCTGGGCTATCTAAAGAGGAACCAGGTAAATGACCATATTGAAATGCAGATCTTTGGGTGGGTCCTATGGCTCAAGATTCACAATGCCAGAGCTGACTCCCTGAGATACAATCTCCCTGCAGAGTGGGAGGGGCTGTATCTCTGCACTAGAACCCAGCTCAGAATGTAATTTGTAGAGAATGGCATTAATACTTCTTACCATGAATATATAGCCAGCTGATTCTAGACTCTAGGTCCCACTAAGGTCCAAAAATCCATCAGAATAATTCACTTTGGCATTACCTTTAGAATCAGAGACAGGTCAGTTTGCCCAGAGGCGCTCTGGCATGTCTCTTTTGAACTAGAACTGATTACATTATGGTTGATCCAACATAGCCAAGTACTCTTGGAATATTTACATGTCTGGCCCTCATGGGGACCTGTGGGGATAGGGAAGAATATTGAACTGGAGCAAACAAGATTCATAATAAGAATATTTTTGCCATATAAAATTATGAAGTCAATCCAATTCTGCCCAAGCTCCTATTGTGTCTGCTCCAGAGGTTCCCTAAAGTCAGGAGTAGCTCTTAAGATATGTTAAATGTAGCAGGAGCCTAAAAGCTCAGTACGGGCGTGTCACCCAACACCTGTTGGCTTGGCTCTGCCTGGTGTGGCTACACCGGCTGCTTCCCTCCCCCCTCTCTCTGCTCACAGACCCGTTTCCTTACTCACAGATGTGTGCTCAGCTGGCCTGCTTTTGGGATCAATCCCTCATACCCACCAAGACCTCTGTACCTCCTTTGGGGTCCAAGACAGGGTACAACACATCTGCTCTCACAGTGACCCTTGAAAGACTTGTGATGAATTGTCATTAGATTTTAGTTGAAAATCCACTGTATTCATTCTTTAGCCTAAAGTGTCCAGAGACTCTATAGTAGCCAGGTATTTAACTCTAGCAGAGGAGAAACTACTGCAACTGCAGTCTTGGCCCCTGCTCTCCTGGAGCTTATTGTCCTGAGGAAAGGCTCCTGGAAGAGCCTTGAGTCTGTCAGCAAAGGGGCCTCCTGTGACAAGCCTTGGGCAGAGCAGTGCACTTCAGGGAAGGGGTCTCGCTCTTAGAGGAGCCGCCAGGGGGCTGCCCGGAGGTGGTGACAGCAGAGCACTGAAGATGGGGAGGAGTGTGTCTCAGAAACGAGTGCTGAGTGTGAGGTGCTTCTCGTGTTTAGTTCATCTCCTAAGTTATATAAAGTTCTATAAAGCTGTGAGTGAAAGGATGTGTTTGGGACGGACTCTCCGTGGGTCTGGGGTGAGCTGCAGGCCAAATATGGGGCTCCTAGTGATGATCCCACTGGTAGGGGCTCTGTGTCACTACAAAGGTGGGCTCTGTGCCCTGAACTCACCCGAACTAGCTGTCACCCCACACCAGAAACTCAGCCCATTTCCCTTCTCTTCCTGCAGGAGGCCTGCACTGGACAGCCTCGTGAGCACTGTGCTCACCTTCAACCAGAAGGCTGTGACCTTGGCGCTGGAGAAGGGGGTGAGTCCCGCTCCTGGCGCCCAGATGTGGACCTGGCATTGGCAGCCGTGGGCGCACTTTCTGACCATCAGCAACTTGTTACAGGGAACCCACCCCTGCTTGTCTCAGCCCCGAGGGGGCCTGACATTAGTTAACTTTCTGGGTGTCAAACCGAAACTTTAACCATATCTATATTCTTCCTTTTAGCACTTATAGCTAATATTTTCCTTCAGTTAACAAACTCAATTACTACTAATCACAAGAAAGCCTCATTTTCTAAAAGTAGATTTTATTTTTTCTATGAAAAGCAGAAATAAGCTTTGTCAACTACTTAATAAAAATAAGAAATAAGCTTATTTCTGTTAGAAATAACTACTAATAAGCTTTGTCCAACCCCAAGTCCAGCCTCACTGAACCAACTTTCTCACTGGTGCGTCTCCCTGACCCGCCTTAGCCAGGAGCATGATCCCAAGGCCTCACAGTAATCTGGAAGTTCCAGAGCTCCTGAATCCATCCTTAGAAAGAAGGGCAGAAATCAGCGATTCTCGACAGGAATGTCCATGGGAGTTACTATATGGGCCTACTATATGGACCCTCACACCTCAGTGAACCATCCCCTATTTCCTAGATGCTCTTAGAAATGCAGATTCCAGAGTTCCTTGAAGAGTCAAGAATAGAAATGGTGTTCTAATACTACAGTGTAGTACACACACACACACACACGCACGCACACATATTCATGCACACACACCTGCACCCACACTCAAACACTCTCACACACACAACACACACACACTTATTGCAAATGTCCTCATTTGGTTCCCAGGACCACGGTTGTATCTGAGATCTCAGATTTCCGAATCAAGGTCTCTAGGAGAGTAGGAATGTGAGCTTAGCACATTCCAGCTCCAGAGGTTCTGTTGTGCTGCCCTTAGGGGTTCCGGCAGCCTGTGCTCTCCGATTTGCAGCTTCTAGGTTTCCATTGCTCTTGAATCCTAAGGATCCAAGGCCCTGAGCGGCCATGGAAGGGGCGTCTCCACGTGTTCCCAGCAGACACCCGCCTCCTGTTCCCACTCAGGTGTGCCCCTTGCTTCACTTGGTGATCGAGTCTCAGACTGGTGCCATCATCAAGAACCTCCTGGGTGAGTGTAGCCACAGCCTGGGGAAGCTCTTCTCATGCCCTTCCCAAGGCCTGGGGCCCCTGGAGAGGCAGAAGGACCTTCTTTCCTGAGAAGCCATGGGGTTGGGGGCTCTAGGGGCTTGGAGACCACTCTACTGTGGCCCCTTATTGCTGCAGTGACCAGGAAGAGTGTTCATGATAGACAGACCAGGTGGAGATTCTAATCCTGACTGCTGCTGAGGGCCTGTGGGGCCTGTGACTTAACCCCTTGGTCCCAGGTTTACTCCTAAATGAAGGGGCTGCTCCCAGATGAGACCTGGATCAGAAGCAGCATAAGGGTCTCCAGCAGGAGGTGATGTCTCCAAGCCCACTCGTGCTTTCCTCCTTAAGGGGTGCTGGGCATCTCAGACACTGGGTGCTCTTGGTTCCACGGCCTCCTGGCGGGCTGGGACAACTGGGCTGCAGCGACCAGGGATCCTGACCACGTCCTGGTGGCCCTTCTCCAGAGAGAGCTGGAGGCTCATTTTCTGAACAATCATTTCATGGGATCCTCTCAACTGCCCAGGGGAGGGCTACCCTCATTGTGTCCACTTCATAGACAAACCAAGATGGCAGGACATTGCAGGTATTCTGAGGTCAGTCAGACCACGAGGAAGTAGCAGTCACTGTGCTCTGGCTACTCTTGGTCAGATAGGCCACAAGGGAGTGGCCATCACTGTGGTCTTCTGCTGTTAGTTAGCCTTGTCCCGACAGATGAAATTAACCTGGGTGTCAGTGTAGGCTCTGAAGATGAAGCTCAGGGTTGAGCGTGGTGCTGCCCCCTGCTAGTGAGGAGCCAGCATTCATGTCTAGTCAATGGGGCTTGGGCTGGACATTGAAGGCTCCTCCAGGGGACCCTACATGAAGCCAGAGTAATATGAGGCTTCTCTTGTTTTCTAGCAGCGACTGAGTCCTGAGCTTGATCTAGGCTTAGCCCTGGCCCTGGCTTAGGCTGATCGTGGTCATACACCGAACCCCGAGTTATAATCACACACACAAACACAGCTCAGTTTCTGACACAAAGCATTTGAGCTTTGTGTTCCAGAAGGTGCCTTCACCCCAGTTACTGAGTCCTGACAGGTCCCTTTGGGTGCCTCTAGTCTTACCTGGCCTCACCCGGTATCCTGACCCTGCACAGAACCCAGCCCCTACCTCTAACCTTGGTATCAGCTCAGTCTTTCCTCATCTGCCAAGTTCCACTAAGGAGGGGAGGATACAAGGACAGGGCAGTGTGGGGAGTGCCAGGGATCAGTCAGGACCCAGAGCACAGGCCTGGGTCGTTGGCCCATGGCCCCTAGACTGTGCAGGTGTTGTGGCAGCAGATATTGGGGACGAGGGGTCCCGTTGCTGCCATGCTCTAACCATGGGGTCTCCTTGCAGACTACTTCCAGAGACCTAACCAGCCAGCCCTGGTTGGCATCTCCCTCTCCAAAGGTGCTGCCACCCCAGATGGAGCCAGCTGGGAGGAGAGTCCCACCCCCTGTCTCCACTCCCCACCCCACCCAATAAAATGTTTCTGCATCTCCCTGTCTCCCGCTGCCTTCTTCATTGGAGTGTGAATAACGGGGTGATCCAATGAATGGTGTCAGAGGCCTGGATTCAGAATTGAAAATGGAATTTTAGACTATGTAGCCCTGTGTCTTGGAGGAGAACAGGGGCCACAGAGAGAGCCCGGCGGTTTAGGTTCTTGTCTTGGACTTGGCCGGCCCCAGTTCACATTATCTGACTCCACAAATGATCTCTGTGCTCACCTAGGGTGAGCTCTGAACACAGATTCTAGAGAAAGCCTGAGTTAAACCCACGTCTCCAACTTCTGTTAGGGTCTGGAGTCGCAAGTTCTTAGGAATCACAAAGAATCCAGCCAGTAATGCAAAACGCAAGCGGAGTTTATTAAGTCACCTAGCTGGGGTCAAACTCTCAGGCATGCAGGCCAAAGAACCTGAGTAAGGGGAAGCTTTAGATTATATCAGCATCATAGCCCACAAACTTAAATTCAAAGAAAAACATAACTCAAGGAGAAACACAAGTTGCACAGAAAAGTTTTTTGAAATGTCTTGGGATGTTCTAAATGTTAGTACGACCTGCCCGCACCCAAGCGGTTCCCATAGATACCGCAGTGGCAGTAAGGCTGCTGTTTTCTTTTCCCAGATGTTCTTCCCAAGGCCAAATGGGGGTGATGCCGAGCCCTTGGTAACTTTTCACAGCAACATGGATATCCTTTGGCTCATTGAACCTGCCTGCTGTTTTGTTTACCTAACTCCGCCCCCTTTTCTTTTAGCTTCATGAGGAATCTTCCTCATAGTTAGAATTATTAAGGACCAGAGACTATTGTTTCAGAGCCATGAGCTTCACTGTATTGATGTGTTCTTTGATGAAAGAAACTAGTCTATTAAGAAAGCAAAGTTTAAAGGTCAATATAAGTAATAACACAATTAGGGGTCCCAGGAAAGAGGATATCAGGGTAGTTATCCAGTGTGATGTGTTGAAGCAAGATTCAAACCGTCTTTTAGAAGTTTCAATTTCATTTGTCACGGGCCCCTTCCCTATTTGCCTGCCTACATTAAGTCCACCTAGAGATTTCACCGTCTTAAATTTTGGAGGGAAAATGGGTGAGGGTCCATCTTCTGGAGCTTCTTCACTCTGACAAAAGGACTGTAGATCTTGCCTGTGCAAGGGGTGAAATCTCACACTACTTAGTTTTAGTGGGGCCCAGGCAATGAACTTGTTGGATTTTCTTAAGTGATTAACATCAGAAAGAAAAAGATCGAATTCATTAGTTTGAGGAATGTCACATTGAAATTATTAGACCCTGGAGGAGCCAAAAGACACTCTCAGAACTAGTAAGGGCAGAGAAGTTTACTAGTTTAGAAAACACAGAAGTTAAAGCAACAAAGACCAAAGAAATATAAAGCCATACTTTTTTATGATTTTACCCATGAGATTGGTTGATAGAAAGTGACTTACTGTTTCCAAATTTTTCTTAATGGACATAGAAACACCAAGCTCCCTTTTGCCTTTTAGCTCATGTTCTTCTTGGTAAATTTCTGGCTTTAACTATACTGGTCAGATCAGTGACCACATGCGCAGCTTTGAGTTTCTTACAGACTAGACTGCTCACTTACTGTTAATAAATTAAGTTTTATTTGTATTTCCATAGGGATACCTTTTAAATTAAGCCTATTAGAATGCATTTAATTTAATTACCTTTGTTGAACTAGAATCTGATTTTTACAAGTTAAGTTACAGAAACATGGCTTTATTTCCACCTTCATTTAAAATTTGCCAGATGACTTAATAAACCTGATTTGTTCTTTTGCATAAACACAGCAAGCTTGGAAGATTCTCCATTTGGGGTACCCCACTACTTACTAAGAATGGGGACTGGCTAAGACAGCAGGAAACACACCAATGATGGAATTAATACTCTTACCTGTGACATCAGGGCTAGCCCGGGCTTGGCCATAACACATGAAGATCAGGTCCCACAATGAGCTGGAGGTGGCCTTGGGTTCATTTTTCCTCTGGGGCCTCAAGAGCAAAGAGCCACCACATTCCTTTATGAGGCTGAATTAAATTCCTACTGCAGTGCCCCTTGTCTGTTATTGCAGATCTGCAGATTTCTCACTTTCCACAGCAGAGATAATTTTGGTCCTTCCTTGGGCTGGCTAGTCTCTAGGGTCTCCCTGAGGTTTGTTGGGCACTTGTAACAGTCACGATCACGATCTCGATCACGATCTTCCCGTTGATCATCTATTGGCTAGAGCGGGCACCAGTAATATCTCCATATGTCCTGTCTCATGCCAGTAGAGCCAGGGGCATCGGCTTGCTACAGGAACATAAAGAGCCTCAAACCATTATATTAGGTCATGGGAATGACCTAATATAATTGTTACTGGAATTTGGCATATCAAATACAACACGAGAAGCTTGCCAGGCTTGCCGAGCGGGAGGCAAACTCTTTTAAACACCTCCAAATAAAGCATTTATTGATGAGCCGCGGCCGCACGGAGCTGGGCTGTGATGGGCTGGTCTGCTGGGTGGAGTTCTGACGAGAGGGAAGTCCAAATGTGGAGGAAATGGCGGCGCCGTGAAGTGAGGCAGGGTGGTCTGGCTTGTTGTGAGGCTCTGCCGAGTGGTGGGCCAGGGCTAGAACCCGCCATGCCTCCCGACTGCCTCATGAACGGCTGTGCACAGGGAAGAGCAAGGAACAGCTCTGCCCCATGTCTGAGAGGCTCTGGCCCAGCATACCTGGGCTGGATTGAGGAAAAAGCTGCTGCAGGGTGGGTGTCGATGATCCGGGCTGTGATGGGCTGGTCTGCTGGGTGGAGTTCTGACGAGAGGGAAGTCCAAATGTGGAAAATGGCCAGACCACCCCGCCTCACTTCACGGGCGCCGCCATTTTCCACATTTGGACTTCCCTCTCGTCAGAACTCCACCCAGCAGACCAGCCCATCACAGCCCGGATCATCGACACCCACCCTGTAGCAGCTTTTTCCTCAATCCGGCCCAGGTATGCTGGTCCAGAGCCTCTCAGACATGGGGCAGAGCTGTTCCTTGCTCTCCCTGTGCACAGCCGTTCATGAGGCAGTCGGGAGGCATGGCGGGTTCTAGCCCTGGCCCACCACCTCGGCAGAGCCTCACAACAAGCCAGACCACCCTGCCTCACTTCACGGGCGCCACCACTTGTAACAGTACCTGTTAAATATCTGCTCCTGTTATTTAAACAGGACTTTTGACTCCATTTCCCTGGAAGAGGGTTTTGGGATCCTGTAGCTGGCTTTCCTGTCTGCATGAGGAGTAGATCCCTATTACAGAGAAGAAAGCTTTTTTTTAAATTTGGATTTATGCAAACCAACACAGTGACATGAAACATTAAAAATGTATTGAAGGTGCAGAGAGAAAAGCAATCCTTTTTACTTACAATGAGAAGCAACGTACCCATTTTAAAGATGCATTAACATCTGTAGAGACAGAATGGCACAATTTAATTTCATGTTTAAAACCTTGAGTCCCAATTATTTTAGATCACTGTAACAGGAGTCCATCCATTTAATACTTTTCCATAGACTTTGCCAAAAATGGTATTAAACAACTTTGTGGACATAATAACAGTTCAATTTATTTTTCTTTCCTTAAAACACAACCTTACACCTTTTATACATTCTCAGACCTTCTGCACATTCCTTTACATTCTGTCCTGTAGACTTACTTCATTTTTAACCAGCTTTACTTTACAGGATTCCTTTCCTTTTTCCCACCAATGATATTTTCATCCATTTTCTTTCTTAGTTCTCCTTACCTCTCAACTTACAAGTTCCTTTAACTTATTAAAAAGTTGTTTTATTTTCCCATTCTTTATTTAAATTCCAGCTCTTTAAGTACCTTATTAAGCAAAACAAAAATTTCATTCACATGCATTTTAAGTTTCTGATACTTAAAAATTTGATTCTGTTTTGCACATGAATATTCGGTTAGCATGATGGAGTTGTGCTCTGCAGTACTTGCTAACTCTCCTTTCAAGCCTTTGAATTCTTCATATTATTAATTAACAAATACTTGCTTTTAAAAATTTCATTCTTAAAGCATTGGTTAAAATTATTTACTAGTCATTTTGCCAATTTTATTGTTAAAACCCATCGGTTGAAGTGGTTCTTTGCACCTTCGACTTGATTTTAAAACAGCCATTTTTCCTAGTCTGTTATTAGCTGTTTTTTAGACAGACAATACATTTTTGTAGGGGGCTGGAAGCTCCTTTCTGATGGGGAGACAAATGGAGCTCCAGTGTCTGAAATTGCCAATCAATACAGACATACACCCCTTCTTTTTTATAAATTTTATCACAATTATTTTAAATCACAAATTTTTTAGACAAGATAATTTTAACAATTTTATGCAGAAACAAAACAAGCATACGCTTTTAGACATAAGAAGAAACCCTTGATTTTTACTAAACCTTTTAGAGACCATCAGAAGAAAACATAAGAAAATATTCTTTGATTTACTTTTGACAACTTTTGAATCTCAGTTATTTATGGAGCAGTCTAGCTTCTCCTAGAAAAATCCAGCTGTCTCCACAAAGCCCTGATCTCACCTCTGATGTCTGGTTCTTGCTCCACAACTTTTCCGAAACAGCACAGTTTCTGAAGCTTATGAGAACTTCTGATGTTAGTGACCATTTAATCTTTTAGTTAACACTTAGAAAATTTTTTAGCTTTTTTCATCACTTGTATCACTTCTTCACTTTTTTATAGTTCACCACAATTAAAAAACATTTGGACCTTTGAAATTTGCACATACAAACACACAGACCGAAAATTTACTACAAACAGAGATGGCCAATATACATACACATGCACTCATGCTGGAGCAAACAATTTGCTGTCTCTGACCCAGGGGGATAGTTGAGGTGGGTGAGGGAGGACAGGACGGTCTCAAGAGCAACCTGAGCCCTGTAGGCCTATTGAGACTGTCCATGTTCCTTCACCCTCTGAGCCCTTCCAATCAGGTCAGGAAAGAGCTCCTGTTGCATTAAGCTGGCAAAACCAATTATGAATTTTAGCATCTTATTCTAGCAGTACTGACAAACAGATGAATTCTTTCAGACTTTTGAAAAAAATGGTTCAAAAGAAGAGATTTAGGGGTTAACTGATTCTGTACTATTTTTCCTATAAAGAAGGGGGTTGACAAAGGGGAAAACACAACAGTAATTCCTACACACACACACACACACACACACACACACACACACACACAATTTTAGCAAACTCACCAATTCTTACACTTCTACTTGGACTGGTCCTCTGCACACGTTTTCTCTCATCCACGCACACCCGTCTCTCTAGATCTAATCCTTACTTGGTATAAATCAAACGGTGTCCACTTAGACTGCCAGGCACTATGTTCTTCAGGGACATCTCCCGTAGTTGATAGCAATGGAGTCTCCAAGTTTCCAAAATCCAAATGGCCTAGGTGCCAGATGAGGACCTTGTCCTCTTAGAGGAGAGCGCCAACCTCTCCCACTGCGGTCCCTGGAACCTAATTACATCTGCAGGTTCAACCCGCCCAGATTCTGCCCTAGGCGGATACTTAAGAAGCCCTGGTAATTCCGGAACTGGAGGTTGTTTGAGTTCCAAGGACAGTGATCTCGGACAAGCCCCCAAATGTTAGGGTCTGTAGTCACAAGTTCTTAGGAATCACAAAGAAACTAGCCAATAATGCAAAACGCAAGCAGAGTTTATTTAAACTAGCTACCTGGGGTCAAGCTCTCAGGCACGCAGGCCAAAGCCAGACCCCCGAGTAAGGGGAAGCTTTAGATTATATAGCTACTATTAGCATCATAGCCCACAAACTTAAATTCAAAGAAAAACATAACTCAAGGAGAAACACAACTCAAGTTGCTCAGACAAGTTATTTTGATATGCTTTGGGATGTTCTAAATGTTAATATGCCCTGCCAGCACCCAAGTGGTTCCCATAGATACCACAGATAGTGGCAGTAAGGCTGCTGTTTTTCTTTTGCCCAGATGTCCTTCCCAAGGCCAAATGGGGGGGTGATGCCGAGCCCTTGGTAGCTTTTCACAGCAACATGGAAACCCTTTGGCTCATTGAACCTGCCTGCCGTTTTGCTTACCTGACACTTCCACCTCTCAATGCCACCAAAGTGGTGAGTTGACACTGTCACAGAGAAGCCCAGTCCCAGTCCAGGTCCCTGAGGCTGTCTGTGTAGGGACAGAAACAGCCCTTCCATCTGGTCAACATCGACTGGCCAGGCTGGCAAGGAAGACACGACAGTTGGTTCTGGCGACAGGTCCAGCAGGGCTTTCCGCACTTAGGGCCTTGTGGAGGAGCAGGGGCGCCCGTGAGGGAGAAACAGAGTGAGGACACAATGACATGAGGGTTTGAGGACTGTCCACATGGGGCTGCCTTGACATCCTGCAGGTCTGTCTTTTCCAGAAACACCTGAGAATGTCCATAGCTGCCAAGCTCAGGGATCACCCCAACCCCAAGGTAACCCTGAGAGCCTTTGTTCCCTCTTGCATTTGTCTGCGATGGGCCCAGGCCTTGGAGGTGCTGCCGTGTCCCAGGGAAACCAGCTCTTCTTGCTCCCTGACTCCTCCTACCGTGCCCCCAGAACACAGCTGGAGCCAGGCTGTGCCAGAGACAGAATCGCACTACCAAGGCCACATTCCCACCCCCAGACTCTGGCTTCATGGGCATCAGCAGGGGGCCAGCAGGTGGCATGGTTCTTTTAATGCTTTATTATGAACCCGTGGTGTATTTGATATGCCAAAAACAGCAACAATAATGGACCTCATTCCCAACGAATGGAGACATTACTGGCGCCTGCTCAAGCAAATGGATGTACAACGGGAAGACAAGTGATACAAGTGATGAAATGTGACCAGATAGAGACTGACAGTCTGGAGCATTGCTTGAGGGGGTGGGTGGGGTGACCCAAAAAAACAAAACAAAACAAAATAAAAATGAAGGGAAAAAACTGACTTGCCCGGGCTGTAGTCCGGCAGTTCCAGAAAAGGAGTGAGTTAAGAAATTTTTTCTTTTGGGCCGGAGAGCAATAGCACAGCAGGTAGGGCATTTGTCTTGCACGCAGCTGACCGGGGTTTGATCCCGGCATCCCATGTGGTCCCCAAGTAGCACCAGGAATAGTCCTAAGTATAGAGCCAGGAGTAATCCCTGAGCATTGCCAGGTATGACCTAAAAAAAATAAAAAAAAAAAAGGTTTATTTGCTTTTTGGGTCACACCTGGCGACGCCAGGGGTTACTCCTGGCTCTGCAATTAGGAATTACTCCTGGCGGTACACAGGGGACCCACATGGGATGCCGGGGATTGAACCTGGGTCAACTGCTTGCAAGGCAACGCTCTATCCGCTGTGTTATCACTCCAGCCCCAGTTTTTCTTTTTTTCTCCCCTGTTTTTGTTACTGGAACCCAGAGTCTCCTACATGCAAGACTAGTGGACACCGCTGAGCCTGGCTCTGGCCTTGGGATAATATTCCTGTTCCCATTTGACAGATGAGGAAACTGAGGCCCTTCAAGGCTTTAGGGAGAAACATTAGATGTTATTCCATACTGAGCACTGTCAGGCCTTGGGATGAAAGAAGGTCCATGCCTGGTGGTATATTTGGGAATCCGGGATGGGAATTCACCCCTTGGTTTGGGGCCAAACAGCTGGGCATGAGGATGGTGACCCAGGACACAGACTCTGACAAAACTTCAGGACCCCAATGCACTTGGATTTTTGACTGAGCATTTGTGGATAAAAAGGATTTGTCAGAACCAGCTCTGTCCTGTTTCCCCGTGAGAGTTTCCTGAGCATGAGCCAGTGGGAGGGAGGAGCCCAAGGGGAGGAGGCAAGCGGGGTGCAGTTAGACAAGGCAGGGTTGTACTTGCCATTGCCTTTGGGCACTATAATGAGCCCAGAGAGCCCAAGGAGGATCCAGCTGCCCCTGGACGAGAGAGAGAGAGAGAGAGAGAGAGACAGACAGACAGACAGACAGACAGACAGACAGACAGACAGACAGACAGACAGACAGACAGACAGAAACAGAGAGACAGACAGAGAGGGAGAGAAAGACAGAGAGAGAGGGGAGAAAGAGAATGGGAGAGAGAGAAAATGGGAGAGAGAAAACAGTAGAGTCATGATTATGAGCAACTCATGGAGAAGCTGGAAAAACAGGTACAAAGTCACAGTAGGGAGAGAGCAGCAGGCAGCCAAGGCACCTTCTGGTCACGGCTGCCAGAAGGTGATAGGAGTGGACAAAGCCTGGAGGGCAGAACCGCCACCGTTCCTGTTAGCTGAGCTCACTGCTGTCCTGTACCCCTGCGAGCCTGGGGGATCCCAAGAGCTATAGGCACCCTGACCTCTAAGTGAACATGGGTATGAGATAGCTAGAGAGAAAAGGAATGACCTTTATAGTCAGCTGTCCAGTGCTGGCTCCAACCAGGAGCCCCAGGGTCTCCCCATGCCTGTGTCCTACTCTGGCTGCCTCTGCTCCAGGACCCAGAGTTCCCAGACAGGTGCAGCTGCTCCACTGGTGGGAAGATCCCACAAACCCACAACTGTTCCCCTTGATCCAATCCCCCATAGATTCTATACTTGGTGCAGATTTGGCAGGATTTGGAGCAATGAGCTGAACAATCAGCACCATGGGTCCAGGTGCCAGAGAAGTGGATGACTGTGAAGCGGCATGGTAGGTGATGTGGTGGGATGGGCACAGCTGAGCAGGGGCCTGGGTCCAGTGTCCCCACGCTACCATCCTGCTGCTCTGCACAGCTCTGTGTGGCTGGACCTATCTCCCCCTCCAGAAGGAGACCCGGGTTCTTAGAGACTGAGGCCTGCAGGGGGGGGGCCCCCACCCCACTGCAATTCACCTGGGGGCTCCCCTATGGTTAACAAAGGGGATTAGTGATTAGCTCTCCTCAGCGATCCCAATTTAGCCTGGGACCAGAGGCCTCTTCGGGAACCTCAGACTCTTCAACCCAGACACAGGAACAAGGAGACATCCCATCCCTGAGATGCTGAGGGACGGCACAAGATGAAGAGGACGCACCTGGTCTAGCACAGGTCCCATCCTCGGCCGTTATTGTTATCAACCTCCGCCCTCGGTGGCATGGCACGTATCCTACTGTCAGGGACTGGGCTATGGCGTTAGGAGGGTCTTTGCTGGGGACCAGCCCTGGGTGAACGGGCCTGAAGCAAGAGATCCATGAGATTAAGAAAAGAGAAATAAGAGAGAAAATGTCAACAATACAGCATGTAGGGCGTTTGCCTGGAATCGCGGCATACCCTGGGTTCGATCCCTGGCATCCCATATGGTCTCCGAGTAACTCCAGGATTAATTCCTGAGTGCAGAGCCAGGAGTAACCCCTGACATTGCTGGGTGTGACCCAAAGAGAGAAAGAGAGAGAAAGGATGGGGTCAGGGGACTAACAACCTCGTGAACCGAGAGCCCTGACTGTCCTCCACTTGTTGTATTTATTGCTAGAATGAGTAAACATTAGAACAACAAATATTCTTTAGCTGGATTAGGTTTTTATATATCCAAGGGTGTTGGTCAAATATAGATATAAATAGTTTTAGTTAAGCATAAATATAAATATGGTTTTAGTTGAACATAAACAGATGTAACGTGCTTCCTTCAGGGAAAATTCTACAAGATCTGACCGGAGGCGAAGTCCATCTTGGGATCCAGCATTCTGGATTCTTGTCCCCAATTGGTCTTGTCGAGGCTTGGCCCAGAGGTTGTGGGGAGGGTCACAGTGTACAGAACTTCACGCCGGAAGCACCTTTGTGCCATGTGGCCCAATGTCTCTCCTTTCTGACTACTCAATCCCCTGGACAGTCTGGACACAGGCTCTGCGCCAGATCCTCTGAGTCAGATTCTCTAGGGATGAGGGTCTCATCCATCTTCAGTTTGGGTAGGGAACCCACACCAGGCAGTGCTCTGCTCTCAGGCATCACTCCTGGCAGGCTTGGAGGACTATATAGAGCAACAAGAATCAAACTCAGGACAGCCGTATGCCAGGCAACACCCTACCCACTTTACTATCACCCTGAACTGTAAAACATCCATCTTTAAAACAGGCTTTCAAAAAAATGAAAGCCATATGAAATCAGCACACTTCCTAGGTGATTTGTCTATTTTTTTAAAAGTATAATGCCCAAAGTTAGAATATTTCAACCAAACTGGAAGATTCCAGCTTAACAGTGAAAGAGGGAAATCAATGGATTCTAAGTATTTTTTGGATTGCTCCAGTCAGGCCCTGCTCCATCTCCTCAAACCTCCCAGCAGGGCACAACATTGCAGAACCCTGAGCTGTCCTCTGCTCTGTAGGTCTATGAGGTTTTCTGGGAAGAAGGTCTGGGACCCACCAGCACATCTCTTAAGGAAAGAGGCCAAGTTGAGGATTCAAATGCTTGTCCAGGGGCCAGTGGAGAGCATGGTGGGAGCACAAGGCAACTTCGCAAGAGGCTTAGTGGGGGCTGTGTATGGGGAATCATGTTAGAATAGAAAAGTTAGCACATATACTGACTTTTGCTACAACTAGATCCATACAGTCAAACGATGTATATTTTCCTTTGTCAATATTGACTTTACATGCCAGTGGGCTTAGCAAAATGGTTGTATTTATCCTTTAAATTAATAAAAACAAGAGACCTTGGGTGTGGGGAGGTGAAGTAGAGAGAACTTGAGTAGGAAAGCACAGGGCTAGCACGTTGTGGGTCTGAACTCAATCCCTGGCACCACACGCTTCCCTTCCCCTGCCAGGACTGCAGGGTGTGGTCCCCCCCACAGGCCCAAATTAAATCAAAGTAAATCATGACCAAGGTAAGCCAGGGAGACTTGGATCCTATTTGGCGCAGGTGGGTTCTGTATCCAAAACAACAGAAACACAGTGTCATGATTCAGAAATACTCTTCATTGTCCGCAAATATTCTTGACCGTCAGCAAACACTCCTCATTGTCAGCAAATTTTCCTCAGCGAGACTTATTTCCAGAAAACCACAGGAAGAAAGAGGGAATGGTTTCTCCCCAGTTGGATGATTGAATTTGGTGTACATTGCACTCATGGGGTCACCAAATCCTTAGCAGAATTGTATGGTAAAGTCTAGCCCTCATGCAGGTTGTGGAGAAGTGGGTGAGAACGTGGCTCCCGAGAAAGCAGAGCCATTGGACTGAGGAGAGAAGTCCTGGACTGATCTTCTGACCTTCACCCTCAGAGCTTTGAGCCCCTGTGACTGAGAGCTGGGGCAGTGGGAGAAACTGGCTTGTTCCTGAGGGTGCTTCCTGCTCACAAGCAGCACCCAGCATGCCCCTGGGTGGTGGCAGGTGTGGAGAGGGAGAGAAAGAAGAGGTAGGAAGTCTGAGGAAACCATCTCCTGTGGGACAGTTGGAAACAAAATCAAAGAAGGAAATGTACTGCCATTATTATCTTTTTTTAAAAATGGTTGTTATCTTGGCCTTCAAACACTAGACAAAGTAATATAGAATCATTCTAGTAGAACTTCTAAGTCACATAATGAATGAAAGCGGCCACTGAGTCCAATTCTGAGCATTTTTAGTGATGGGGATCTATAGTATTCTCAGCTAATGGCTGACATTATTTGACACCCCAGGGAGGAAATATTTTGAAACATTCTGGAGAAAAGTCAGGATTTTGAGGATCCAAGAGAGAAGAAAGACTCAAAACAAAGGCTGGGACAAGTTGCAGAGAAGAGAGAACAATGAAGTGGAATGGTTTCCTGTGAGAGAACCAGCATGGAGTCCAGGTGAAGAGAGAGAGGGTGTGAGGTCAGGGAGGTCAGGGGGGAAGACATGGAGGGGTGAGGAAGCGACATGGCCAGACAGAGACAATAGGGGACAGAGAGGAATAGTCCAAGCAGGGCCGAAGGCAGGGAAGAGGTTGGCATCTCTGTGTGCCATGAGCCTGGAAGGAAGAAAAAATGGGTCTGGGAAGGAGATGGTAGGCAGGGAGCTGGGACACATGTGAGTCAGCAGATGACAGACACCCAGAGCTCATTGGGAGACTTGAGTGGAGACTGTCCTCTCCTGCCTATACATGGGGGACCGTCTTGGAGGGCAACCAGGGAGTAGCTCCTTGTCTTAGACTCATATGGACCGTGAGTCTCAGGTAGGCCTGTTCACCTTGGACTGTCACTGTTACCTGAAGAGATGGGGGCAATGAGGCTTGGTTCACTCTCAGGAGAAACTTTCTTAAATCATATGGGACAGGCAGCCCTTGGGGCAGAGTGAGCTCCCCACCGTTGAAACCCCTGAATTGAGGTTGGCTCCATGGGAGAGGTATTGTGGGGAGCCCTGAGGCTTCAGAAGAGAGCTGATGGCTTTGCTGGTGGCCAGTTCTCTGAAGGCCACGTCCTTGCTCCTTCTCATCCAACTGGGAGACTGTGCACAGGTTTCTTGCCATCTCTGAGCCCCCACTTCCTAGTCATGACAGAATTGACCTGATGATTGCTCTGGATCTTCCCCACTGGAACAGTTTCTAATTGTTCCAATCTGATTTACCCCAAAGCCCATCCAAAGATCACTGTCATGACACTCCATGGATTCCTGCCCTTATTCTTGGCACAGACTTCTCCACGCCCGTCAATTCCAACACAAACATCCGGGGTGGACTTAAGGTTTGGGTCATGTCGTAGTATCATTCAGGAAGCAGAGCTTTCTTCCTCTGGGACTCTCACGGCGCTTGCTGCTATATAAGGGCCATGTCCAGCATGAAGAATCCCAGGGGAGGCGCAGTGGACAAAGCTTTCAGCATCCTCCTTCCAACCTGTGGTGGTGAGTTTTCCCCTAATTACTCCCTGCATGCTAGTCTTCAGCATATTTTGGGCTTGAGCCAAGAATCTATATTCACTGGGATTAGGCAATATTTTGAATATAGCAAATGAAGTGATAAATGTGAGAAGTGTTTAGTAGGACATGAGAATGTGGGGTCTGGCATGTTGCATGTGCTATGTTGATTTGCTATATTCAAAATATTGCCTAATTTCAGTACACACTTAATGTTTATGGCTATGTTTAGCACTTACTTGTCTGTTGCGCTGTTCTAGATACAGGCCACTCCATTGGTGTTACATTTCAGTAGCAAGATATCATGGGGCCACTCTCAGGAGTGCACAGCCTAGAGAAGAAGGCAGATTCCCTCAAAGGCATCACAAATTGATTATTGGAGTTACCCAGAGGAACAAAGGCAGCACAATGGGGAAGTGGGGCTCCCTCTAACCTGGGCCTGGGGAGGGATCTAGGCATGGGATTTTTAGAGCACATGGTGCCCCACTGAAGATGGAGAGTCCGTGGGAAGAGCCTGGGTGCGAAGTGAAGGAGAAGGAAGGCTGCAGGCAGAGAAGCCAGTAGGCCACAGGACCTTCCTGGCCAGACCGTGGCCGTGGCCGTGGAATCAGGTGTGGTTTGCGAATCACAGCTTCACTCCCAGGTTCTGTGTCTCTGGGCAGGGGTTGCTTCCAGCTCCCCAAACCGGGCTGTGCTTTTGTAAACTAGGCGGTAACCACAGCTCCCTGGCAGGAATGTTCAGGGTAAGGGTGACAGGACCTTATCAAAGATCCTTTTTCTTACAACTGTATAGGACAATATGGCGCAGCTCTGGACATTGGTTTTCTTGTGTGGCTTGCTCGCCAGCACCTCAGCATCACTTCTTTCAGGCTTGACTGAAAGAAGTGTAGTGGACAAGGTGAAACCTGATGTTCAGCAAGTTGATGCACTTCCACGTAAGTTAACCCATCATGGCTAGCTCTCGTTGACCTCCCAAACTCTATGCTTGTATTTACTTCTCAAGGTGATCTGCAAAGGTACTTTAAATTCCTTATATCAATTATAGGTCATTGAAATTCATGGTTCAATCACTTTTTTCCCTGAAATAATCAATGATTAACAAATATTCTTTAACATTATATGATGATGAACTTTTCCCAGCACATGTACAGGATGAGTTTCTACAACTTAGATTTTAAAGATTCCAAAAGTGATTTTTTTTTGATAAGTGTGGTTTGGAGGTTAAATCCTGGGGTGCTCAGGCTCTGGGCTCAGTGCTCAGGAGTGACTCTGGCTGTGCTCAGGGAGTATGTGGGGCAACTGGAATTGAATAAGTCTTGCAGCTGAGTCATTGGCACCCGAGGCAACAGAAGACTTATCTCATGTTCTATATCTCTGGCCCAAAGAACACATATATTTTTTTATTATAGTAGATCTTGACAAATAATACCTTATGTCAACATTTTCTCCAGAGTCTCGGACAGTGTCTTTTACAAAATTACTCCCTTGACAGACCTGGTATGAACGTTTGAAATATTCTGCCAATGTCATTGATGAAAGATTGTTATTCTTTGATTATGACTTAAAGTTTTTATCTCTCACATGTTTTTAGTGAATTGTTGTTGCTATTTCTGGGTAACACACAGTGTTGCTCAGATGCTCTATCCAACTTGGGGCTATGGGGTCACTCCTGGAGGTGCTCAAGGGACCACGTGGTGCCAGGAATCGAACTTCAGCCTCCTGCAGGCAAAGCAAATGTGTTTGTGCCCTGCCCTTTGAACTAGGCCTGCCCTTTGTGAAATTACATTCTTATTCTTCTGCTGAATTATTTATTTGATTAGTATAATTTATTGAAAATTGGCCCTAACAGGCCAAGGAAGGTTTAAAACTACCTACCTGATTTGTTTTTGTAGGGTGATGTCACACCCAACGGTGGTCAGGCTTCTCTAACTCTGACTGTTGCCTGGGGGTTGCTCCCAGCAATGCTGGAGTGTGTGTGGCCTATGTGGTGGGAATGGAGTATGTGGTTGGGATCAAAGCTAGGGCTCCTGCCTGCAAAGCATGTGCACTAGTTCTTTGAGCTCACTCCCTAGCCTTTACAATGAAATACGTATGTTTATTCTTGCATCCTTTTAATCTGATTTCCTTTGGGGGCATAAGGCCACAGCTAGCAGTGCTCAGGTACTATATGTGGGTCTGAGTGCTGAACCGGTGTCAAGGCAAGTGCCTTCACCCCTAGACTATCTTCAGTTCCTTTTCTGATTTCTCAAAAATTCCTTTTTGTTTTCTGCAAACATCAATCACACATGAACAAACTTACTTTCTAATGAATGTGAAAGCATATGGTTGCCTTTAAAACCTTAGACAGAACTTAGGCAAGCTTCAAAGACATATAAAGGATCCATTCTCTAACTTCACTCCAGGGAGAAATGAATGTAGAAATAGATGTAGAAAAGGTCACCTTGTGAGACATGATATCATATATTGAAAACTTGTTCTTCCTTTTATGTTATATAACTATGTGAATACTGTCCACTGAGAAGTCAAGTTGCCAGTGCATGAGGCATACCTTCCCTTATAAGGTGCCAAAGTGATAGAACAGCAGGTAGGACATTTGCCTTCATGCAGCTGACCTAGGTTTGATCCCTGGCATCCTGGCATCCCATATGATCCCCGAGCTTTCCAGGAGTGATCCTTGAATACAGAACCAGGAGTAAGGCCTTGGCACCCCTAGATGTAGTACTATACACATACATACACATACACATGCACGTACACATACACATACATATATGTTCCTGCCCCTCAAGGTGTGGCTGCAGTGCCCGGCTGCATTGGCAGGTGGCAGACAAGAGATATGCTTGTCTACACCCAGGACTCTGCCCCGTGGGCCCTGGATGGTTGAGGGTCTGATATAGAAAAAGACAGGGCCCCCTGGGATGAACCCAGAGCCACAGCAGAGCCTGGCAAGCTACCCGTGGTGTATTTGATATGCCAAAAACAGTAACAATAATGTACCTCATTCCCAACAAATGAAGACATTACTGGCGCCCGCTGGAGCAAATCGATGAACAACAGGAAGACAAGTGACAAGTGATACATATATGTATATATTGTTGTTCATTGACTTAGTGATTGTACTGCTACTCACTTAAACTACTTTTACACACACATACACACACATAGAGTCTTCCTCCTTTGCATATATGCTGTTTGACATCTGCCATGCCATACATTTCTTTTTTTTGTGGAGGCCTTAGTCCAGTGTCTATTTTCCTGGTCCTGTATGAATTATTGCTACCACAAAACTGAGATTCTATGACTCCTCTTTTTTTTTTCATGAGCTGGAGCCATATATTTTTCTGAACTCTAGATTTTTCCACTTCACAGTTTATTCCTTTGTGGCATTTTACACAGTGCTTCCAAAGAGTGGAAACACTTCATTGAACACAGTAGAGCAAGTCTCTCCTTAGAGTCTACTTGTACAAGCAGCTGACCAGGTGCTCCACTGTCTTACAGATGAATAATGAGTGTATATCTCTATGAAGGCAGCATGGAACAATGAAGTGCTTTAAGCATGTGAATTTACGTCCATTCCTAACCTGGGATCCTTTCCTTCCTCATCCCAGAGTCTAGAAACTAGCACTCTCTACCTCATTGAGTTGTTCAGGAGATTAAACCATAAGCCCACAACCTCATCTAGACCAGACACGAAATTGCTATGTGGTCCATACACAACACTAATGCAGATTGTTTTTGCCAGCTCTCACTCAGGACTTGCAGTCTGTGTTGGAAAATCTTCAGGGAAACGATCTTTTGAAAACTGTCACAAGTACAGTCCCAAGAGAAGCGACCTTGTTGGGCAATGTCGTCTCTGGTGTTGGATCATTGGTGTGAGTTCGTATGGAAATCCATGTCTCGGGGTGGTGAAGGGAAGTCAAAGACTCGGCAGTGGATAAACCTGGTCTCTCCCTGCTGAACCGGGAATTCTAAGCCAGATGCCCCAGAGGCCTAAGTAAGTCAGAGCCCCTGGGCCTCGTAGGGTTGAATGCCCACACTGTCATTTTACCTTCAGGGTGGAACTTGTCTTCACCAACATTGCCAACGGCTTTCTGGTTTTTAAATCTCCTTTTCCAAGGAATCAAACATTTCTTCTCCAAATAAAGCTGAGGAGAAATATCTGGCCTTCCACTCCCACCCCACCCATGGAAAGGAAACCAGATTCATAGCATAGAACAGGTTCTGCATATACAGTGTTGGTGTGGTTTGGTTGGTTAGCGGCCGCACGGGGTTGAGCTCTAGGGGTCTCTCTTGGGTGCTCAAGGGTCACTCCTGGCAGTGCTAGGTGGACCCTTCAGTGCTGGGGACTCAACTGGGGCCTCCTGCATGCAAAGGCTGAGCTCATCCTATTGAACTCTCTCCCCATCTCTGAACTGTGAATATTTTACAGAGCGAAACTCACTGGCCTCAAAATCCTGGATGTGAAGCTTAACGTGAATAATGATGGCGAAAGCGTGGACTTGAGGTTCCCCATCAAAGCCAATGTCACTCTGTCCCTGTAAGTTTGCTTTTCCATTCTGGGATCTGGGAGAGGGAATGTGTCCTGGCCAAATAACTCCAAACACTTCACTGCATGCCACGGGACTTTGGGCCACAGTGCTCCCTTCTGTAACCTGGACACATTTCCAGCTACAAAACCATAGCCTTTAAAATGCTCTCAAGGGCTGGAGCGATAGTCCAGCAGGTAGGGCATTTGTCTTGCCCGCAGGTTCAATCCCTGGCATCCCATATGGTCTCCCGAGTACCTCCAGGAGTAATTCCTGAGTGTAGAGCCAGGAGAAACCCCTGAGCATTGCCGGGTGTGACCCAAAAAAGCAATAAATAAATAAATACATAAATAAAATGCTCTCAAAAACCTTAATCAAGTTTTTTTTTAAATCCTTAGTTTTCACTTAGGATTTTTAGCGAAAAAATTCAATTATTCATAAACATGAGCAATTGAGATGCCATGAGCGTGTGTCACTGCCAAAATTTCCTTTTGGCATTATTTTGTCTTCTGAAAGTCTCT
Organism: Cryptotis parvus; assembly: GCA_021461705.1. Taxonomy (NCBI): domain Eukaryota; kingdom Metazoa; phylum Chordata; class Mammalia; order Eulipotyphla; family Soricidae; genus Cryptotis; species Cryptotis parvus. The sequence continues at coordinate 116,245 of JAJIBD010025087.1, forward strand.
TAAAGTAGGAGAAGCTGTGATAGATGAGTGCAATCAACCATGAGCATTGTGGTTGGGTATACAGAAAAAGGCTTGTGTGGAAAGTATCACTTAATTTTTTAATTATTTATTCTGTGTTGTCTCTAATTTTTTTATAATGAGTTATTTCTTTTTTTTTAATTTTTTTATTATACCACCGTGAGACATACAATTACAAAGGTGTTCATAATTGGTTCTTGGTAATACAGTATTCCAGCACCCATCCCTCCACCAGTGCCCCATTTCCACCACCAATGTACCCCACCCCCCCCGCCCACCCCCAGGCTGCCTCAATAGCAGGTACCCCCGTTTCCTCTCTTTCTCTGTCTCTGTCTCTCTCTGCATTTCTCTCCCTCTTCTTTTTTACACATTGTGGCTAGCCCTGCAGATGTTTAGAGTTTATCACTTAAGTCTCTTTGTGCATATTCAATGGTGAGTTTTAATCTGCCATTACCATTTCCCACATTTAGTAAAGCACTGGTATCTATTTATATCCTATTAATGAATGCAGTCATTCTATATCTGTCCTTTTCCTTCTGACTAATTTCACTCAGCATGATAGACTCCATGTCCATCCATTTGCAGGTAAATTTCATAATTTCATCCTTTCTGACAGCTGCATAGTATTCCATAGTGTAGATGTACCACAGTTTCTTTAGCCAGTTCTCTGTTCTTGGGCATTTAGGTTGCTTCCAGATTCTAGCTATAGTGAATAGTGCAGAGATGAGTAAAGAAGTACAGATAGTGTTTCTGCTATGTGTTTTTCTGTCTCTCGGGTATATTCCAAAGAATGCTATTGCTGGATCAAATGGGAGCTCAATATCCAGTTTTCAGAGGAATGCCCATATTGTTTTCCAAAAAGGCTGGACCAGTCGGCATTCCCACCAACAGTGGATGAGAGTCCCTTTTTCCCGCATCCACGCCAGCACCAGTTGTTCTTGCTGCTTTGGATGTGTGCCAGTCTCTGTGGTGTGAGATGGTACCTCATTGTTGTTTTGATTTGCATCTCCCTGATGATTAAAGATGAAGAGCACTTTTTCATATGCCTTTTGGCCATTCGAATTTCTTCTTTTTGGAAGCTTCTGTTCATTTCTTCTCCCCATTTTTTTGATGGGGTTGGCTGTTTTTTTCTTGTGAAGTGCTACCAGTGCCTGATATATCCTGGATATTAACCCCTTGTCAGATGGGTATTGGGTGAAAATCCTTTCCCACTCTGTGGATTGTCTTTGTATCTTGGTCACCATTTATTTTGAGGTGCAGAAGCTTTTCAATTTTATATAATCCCATTTGTTTATCTTTGCTTCCATTTGCTTGGTCAGTTGTGTGTCATCTTTAAAGATACTTTTAGTTTTATTTTGAGCCTGTCTTTGCTCCGATTGTTCAGGGTGTGTTTCTTGAAGGCAGCAGAATGTCGGATTCAATTTTTTGATCCATTTTGCCACTCTGTGTCTCTTAACTGGTGCATCTAGACCATTGACATTGAGAGAGATTATTGTCATGGGATTTTGTGCCATCTTTCTGTATAGGTTGGTTGTTCTTTTGGGTTATGTCTTGTCTTATAGTAGATCTTTCAGTCCTTCTTTTAAGGTTGGTTTTGATTTTACAAAGTTCCTAAGCTGTTGTTTATCCAAGAAGTTGTATATCTGTTCTTCAAATCTGAGTGATGTTTAGCTGGATAAAGAATTCTTGCTGAGGCATTCATTTCATTGTTTTTTACTATATCCCACCACTGCCTTTGGGCTTGGAGGGTGTCTTCTGAGAAGTCTGCTGAAAGTCGAATAGATGCTCCTTTGTATACAATTTCCTTCTTTTATCTTGCTGCCTGAAGAATTATGTCTCTGTCTATGGCATCCATTACTTTGACTAGGATGTGTCTTGGGGTCTTTCTATTAGGGTCTCTTCTTGCTGGTACGCATCTGGCTTCTTGGATCTGGATGGCTTCGTCCTTTAACTTCGGGAACTTTTCAGCCAGGATGTTTTTAACTGTTTTAATTTCCTTGGGGTTACTTTCCTGTCCCTCTGGGACTCCTATGATTCTTATGTTGTTCTGCCTGGCTTCATCCCATTATTCTCTGTTCAGTTGCTGATCCATTTTCCTGTCTTTTTCCATCTTATGTAGTTCTCTGAGAGCTTTCTGCAGCTCATCTTCAGTCTCACTGATTCTCTCTTCCGCTGCTGTCATCCTACTGTTGAGAGCCCCTATTGTGTTTTTCATTTCATCTACTGAGTTTTTAAGCGATGATATTTCTATTTGCATGGTTCTCATTTCTGCTCTCATTTCCTCCCATAGTTTATTGACTGCCCTTTCAACTGCTTCGTTTATGTTCTCCTGTATTTTATTGGACATCTGCTCCATTTTTTCGTTGAGCTCCTTAAACATCCTACCAATTTCTTCTCTAAATTCATTGTCAGAGAGATCATGCACATCTGCATTCTTTTTGAGTCTTCAGGGTTGATTCCTTCATCTGTTCTTCGAACTGGGGATCTGCGTTATTTCCCCATGGTGTTGCGGTGTTCAGGGATAGATTCCTCTAGTGTACTGTTTCTTTTTTCTTGAGGGTATTACCTTCCCTTGGTGTTGAATTTCCTAGTTTTTGGCTGCCCGCCCTGCCAGCCGCACACCCCAGGGAGAATACCTGAGGCAGAGACAGGCCAGTGTGAGAGTTCAAAACGTCCATTTACTTCTGCTTCCGCTCGGACTTCTGGGGGTTGTAGTTCCACCTTCTGCCAAGGCCTGGGGCTCTACCAGGACCCCAGGCACCCGCCCGGCCAGCTGCACACCCCAGGGAGAATACCTGAGGCGGCTGTCTCTAATCTTATAATAAGTTTAGATACCCCACCCATTCCCCAACTACTCCATTCTGCATGGAGCACTTTTATCTTTAAAATCTTATACTGAGTGTGAGAGATAATCTCTCTAAGAGACAGAAAGACACGCATGTATAGAAGAACCTTTATCGATTATGCATACTCTGAGTCTTTCGTTCCTTAGATATGAGATGTTGAGAGCTTCACCTGAAAACAGAGGTTATTGATAATAGTAGTATTTTTTCCTCTGTTTTGCCTCATTGACATATAACACATTTTTTAAAAAAATCATTTTTATTAAGGTACAAGGATTAACAATATTATATAAGTAATATTAGTAATGTATAGTAATATACTGTGGGTGCACAGATCATTCCAACACCACACCCAGCTCCTCCAGTGCCCCACAGGTTCCTCCTGACCTCTTCCGCCTTGCAAGTAAGTTCAGTTCCATAAGCAAAATCTCCAGTTCCAATGACTTTGATCATGTGTTTTCCCTTACTATGTTCCTTTTTATCCCATGTACAAGAGAACATTTTTTCCTTTTTATTGTAAAGGTGGTGACACCTACACACATAGTTGTAAATCAATTACAAATCAATTACAAATCAATTACAAATCAAGTTGATAAAGTATTTATATTTTTCAAAACCTGTATCTATTTTTACAGGTATATAAAGTAAAAATCTATAATAAGGATAATTCTGTTAGTAGATTTTTTAATTTAAAAGGAAGTAGATAAATCATATAAATTCTACAACTTAGCAAAAGTGAGAGAGAAGAAGAAATAGGAAAAGGTTAAGGGAAAATTTAAATAGACCTATAACAGTATAAACCTATTTTTTTGTCCTAGAAAGAGCATATGGCCTTATGTTTAAAATATTGTATTATAAGTATTGCTTAAGTATCTGAATAAATAAGTAAAAGATTGTAATAAATATCCATATAGAACAAAAAATGTCACCTGAAAAGACCTACTTTTTCAATACAGGTGAAACATTAATTCATTTTTGTAAAGTACACAATCTCTTAGCAAGCTAGGAATAAAAAGCTATTCCTTAATCTTTTACAAAGTAATCAAATTCACCATGAGTGAATGGTAAAATGTTTTTTTTTTCATTTTTTTAAATTAAACATTTTATTATACTACCGTGAAATATACAATTACAACGTTGTTCATGTTTGGAGGTTTCGGTCACATAGTGTTCCAGCACCCGCCCTCCACCAGTGTCCATTTCCCACCACCAATGTCCCCAATTCCCTCCCCCCCTCCCATAGCCTACCTAAATGGCAGGTTCTTTATCTCTTCTTTTCTCCCTCTCTCTCCCTTCCTTCTCCTATACATTGTGGGTTACACTACATACACTTGGAAGCCATCATGTGCATTTTTTGCCTGTATTTAATAATCAGTTCTATGTTGGCATCAGTTCTTTCAACATTTAATCGCACATGTTCCCTTCTCTGTCTTACCTAACCTCTGACTCCCTCACATTTGTGGTAATTTCCACTTTTGGTAAGACCATCTGATATATTTATGTCATGCAAATAAATGCATTCTATGTCTCTCTTTTTTTCTTCTGACTAATTTCACTCAACATGATCCTTTCCATGTCCATCCATTTATAGGCAAATTTCATAACTTCATTTTTCCTTACAGCTGCATAGTATTCCATTGTGTAGATGTACCACAGCCTCTTTCTCCAGTCATTAGTTCTCAGGCATACTGGTTGTTTCCAGGTTCTGGCTATTGTGAATAGTGCTGCTATGAAAATAAAAATGCGGATTGTGTTTCCGCTGTGTATTTTTGGCTTCCCAGGGTATATTCCCAGGAGTGGTATGACTGGCTCAAAAGGGAGCTCAATTTCTAGTCTTTGGAGTTCATATTGTTTCCCAGAAAGGTTGTACAAGTCAACATTCCCACCAACAATGGATGAGAGTCCCCTTTTACCCACATCCACGCCAGCACTTGTTGCTTTTACCCTTTTGAATATGGGCCAGTCTCTGTGGTGTGAGGTGGTATCTCATTGTTGTTTTGATTTGCATCTCTCTGATGATTAGTGATGATGAGCATTTTTTCATGTGCCTTTTGGCCATTCTAATTTCTTCCTTGTCAAAGTTTCTGTTCATCTCTTCTCCCCATATTTTTATGGGGGTTGGCTGTTTTCTTCTTATATAGCTGTACCAGTGCCTGGTATATCCTGGATATTAACCCCTTATCAGATGGGTATTGGGTGAATATTCTTTCCCATTCTGTGGACTGTCTATCTTGGTCACTGTTTCTTTCCAAGGTGCAGAAACTCATTAGTTTCATGTAGTCTCATATGTTTATCTTTTCTTCTAGTTGCTTTGTTTATGGTGTTTCACCTTTGAAGATGTCTTTAGCTTCAATGTCGTGGAGGGTTTTTCCTATATTTTCTTCAATGTACTTTATGGATTCAGGCCTGATATTTAGATCTTTAATCCATTTTGATCCGATTTTTGTGCAAGGTGTTAGACACAGATCCAAATTCATTTTTTACATGTAGCTGTCCAGTTTTCCCAGCACCACTTGTTGAAGAGGCTTTCCCTTACTCCAGTTTGGACTCTTTGCACCTTTATCAAAGATTAACTGATCATGTGTTTGAGGGTGGGTGTCGGAATACTCAACTCTATTCCATAGATCCACAGGTCTGTTTTTATTCCAGTACCACGCTGTTTTTATTACTGCTGCTTTGTAGTACAGTTTGAGGTTGGGAAAGGTGATGCCTTCCATCTTCTTTTTCCAGAGGATTGCTTTAGCTATTCATGGGGGTTTATTATTCCATTCGAATTTCAGGAGTGTTTGGTCAATTTCTTTAAAGAATGTCATGGGTATCCTTGTAGGAATCGCATTGAATCTGTACAAAGCTCTAGGGAGTATTACCATCTTGACAATGTTAATTCTCCCCCATCCTTGAGCAGGGAATGTGTTTCCATTTCCTCGTGTCTTCTTTTTATTTCTTGAAGCAGTGTCTTGTAGTTCTCTTTGTATAGGTCCTTTACACACTTGGTTAAGCTGATTCCTAGGTATTTGATTTTCTGTGGCACAATTGTGAATGGAATCGATTTCTTAATATCCCTTTCTTATCTTTCGTTATTTGTGTATAGGGAAAGCCACCAACTTTTGGGTATTGATTTTGTACCCTGCCACTCTACTATACATATCTATTGTTTCTAAGAGTTTTTGGGTCGAGAGTTTAGGGTTCTCTGGGTATAATATCATGTCGTCTGCAAATAATGATAGCTTGATTTCTTCCTTGCCTATCTGGGTGTCCTTAATGTCCTTTTTCTTCTCTGATTGCTATGGCGGAGTACTTCCAGTACTATATTGAATAAAAAGAGGTGAGAGAGGGCAACCTTGTCGTGTTCCTGATCTTAAGGGAAGGCTTTCAATTTTTCCCCATTGAGAATGATACTCGCTGTGGGCTTTTGGTAGATGGCTTTGACTATCTATGTATTCCATTGTTTCTTTGAGTTCCTTGTGAATCTTTAACAGTTTCTTCCAAAATTCCTTTTCAGAGAGGTTACATAGCTCATCGTTATTGCTTGCCCTCATCTGTATTAGTGACTTCAATTGTAGAGCTTGAAGGAATTCTACATTGCTTTACCATAATGACTATCCGAGGTTGAAAGTGTGTGTTATGGGTGACTAGTCAATAGTTAGTAAGGTGCCTGAATTACTTTGCAGTTAGGGATGTATAGCAAAGAATGTAGGGAGCAAATGCTCAGTGGTATCACAGGTAGATAAATATTACTTCTCACGGATGTGTCCACGCGGTTTTGAATTTTTGGAGTGTCGCTGGGTGGTTCTGGAGTCAGGGGTTGGGATGGAG